>BMAO01032535.1:0-21352 GCA_019973975.1 Trichonephila clavata | reverse complement strand
AGTTCGATCCCAGTATCACTAAAGACCCACCGTGTAGGGGAGCGATGCACGTTAAATCTGTCGAGAGCTCAAACGTCCCCCCGTTGGTGTGGTGTGGTAGTTAGGAGAGAGGGGTGCCAGATCAGGTGTCGTCCGCGTCACTTGACCATGGTTCAAAATTACGCGGACCGTCGCCAAAAGCCCTCGTGTTGCTAAAAAGTGTGACGTTAATATTCATATCACTCACTCACGCCATATATCATAGAAGAGTAGATTTAAAAGAATATTCCTGCTAAGTATCGTCAAAGAATTCGAAAAAATGGTTATTCTATGTACTTTTAAATTAATAATCTCACTATAAGAATTACAAATATGTGCAAATCAAAGATAGAAAGAAGAATAAATCAGTGCCCGTACATCTTACGGGCAAACCGGTTGTGGTTAGCTTTCAATAGCCCGTATGGTGTGCGGGCAAACCAGTTAAGGTGTTAAACAGAAAAACTTATTTGAACTCTACATATATTTCATTGGCTATACAGATATAATTTTATTAGTCCATGAACTAATGACATTTGAAACAAGGATTAACTGGACACATTTATATGAAATCCGGATTCATTCAATCTAAGTTTATTGCTTAAGGGCACAGGATTAGTCCAATACATATTCAGTAAGGGTGCCGGAAAGAATTAGAAGAAAACCGATGTTTGTTAGACGAAGCGAAGCGTTATTGCAAGTAAGTGGTCAGATTTTAAGAGAAAAATCAAAATAAGATTTTCAACCCTTCAATGACTCGAGTAATGGCAGCATTCTCAGTAAGTTAAGTCGTTGCATGCTGGTAGAGGTCTAGTTGCAAGCCGTTGCGGATTTTCGAAAGTGACCATTTCTGACCAATTTGAGCCACAGAAATACCTCCAGCTCATGTTGTTTTTGATTTCTGACCTTTGGATATATCGAATGTGAAAAGTGAGTAGCGTTTCGAATGTTTGTAGAAGGAAATGTCTAAGGTTTTTATAATGCTTTATAATAGAAAAATATTTGATATTTTGCTTCGGGAATTAATTTTAAAATAGAATAAATAAAAATCCGATAAAAGTTAATGTATTATAATTGTTGAAGGCCTTAGTAAAGGTCAAATGCCAACCTCCCCTTTATAAAGTTAATATGCAAAATATTTAACTCTTAAAACTCATGTTCATGACTTGGCGAGTTAAAATTATTTGTATAGATTGAAAAGAGAGAGAACTGATATAAATTAAAATTCATAAAAATATAAATGATATATTTTTTAAGGTTGTCTTCGTTTAATGTTAAAGAATAGGACACAAATTTGGAATATTTTTTCCAAATATAAAATAACTCAAACATTAATGTTATGTTCTGGTCTCTATCCTATAAAAAGGAGCATATTTTATCAAACAATTTATTTTTATCCCAGTTGACCCATTTTTTTTCTTATATAAGATGCATCTAAAATTTTTTCCCTCCTGTACCATAATACTAAATGAGCTATCCCTTTATATGTTAAAAGGAAAAATTAAATACGTATGAATTATAAACAGCTGCAAGAATTATAACATTGAAAAATTACGTAAAAATAGACATTTTTCAGTTTCAAAAGGTACTTCCCGTTTAGTTTAGGCTCTGAAAGCCTTAAATAAAATTTCTGAATTTGAAATCTAACTATGAACTGAACACCATTAAAAAAATGACTTTTTAAAGGAAGATATCAGGATTTGATTAGCGATTTTTTTCCTAAATATTGAACTTTTTAAGGTATCCGACTAATTGAGGCAACTTTTTTTTGTAAAAAAAAAATTGGAGATATGGGAATATTTGTGTTTTTTAGAATTGTTTAGTACATTTTAAGAAAAATATGCTAAAATTAAGAAGAGAAAAAAATATTTTTCTAAAATGGGAAAAAACGGGTAAAAATTTACAAAAAATAACATAAACGCGGCCCATTATGTACCAAAAGTTTATGAATGAATTTTCAATTCTGATGTGTTATGTTATTCATTTTTGAAATGACCCTCAGGATAAGAGATTTAAATTTTTACAAAACCTAGAGCACTTTATCTTAGTTATTATATGAAATTGCTTAAAAAACAGTGATTATATTAACATAGGGGACTGTAAATTTTGTAATAAAACTATGATTGATAAATCTGAAGGTTAAAACACTTCTATTATACAGAACATACACAAAAAATTTCACACTCCATTATTTTCAAACTTTTTTTAGCAATCACTGGCCCCGTTTGAGCATTTTAAAAAGAAACACATTTCGAGTAAAACGCGTTTTAAAGTATGGCATATCTTGCTTAAAGTAATGACAACTGCTTTTACTAAAACACTTGTAGTTTTTGTTCTAGGGCACTGAAATTAAAAAACCCGTTTATTTTATAAATCAAATTAGTTGGTCTATAAAATAAAATAAAACCATAAATTTTTTTTTTTTTGTCAATTTTTGGCAAAATTCCGAATTTTAGGGTAGTCGGATACCTTAAGAAATATGTATTGTTTATAATTTAATATAATTTAAAAAGTTTTGTAATTAAAAAAAATTACTGATTTGAATGCATCGAAATTATTTGTCGTTATATTTAGGAAATTTCAAAAGAGTTCCTGTTTTTGAGATTATAGGTACAGTACTCTTTATTTAATTTAGGTAAAATAAATTTGATTTACAAATATTATGCTCTGTTCAGAATTTAAGTTTTTTTTCTCTCCTAAAACTGTCTAATGTTACTTCAAGATATATTCCCCTCCTAAGGGAAACCTTGATCTAAATGTAAAAATGTAGAATACCTCTTTACCTAAAAAAACAGAAAGTAGGTCACAAAACCCATACAAATTGTTTAATTGACAGTGATAAAAATGTTTTTCATGCCTTTGAACACAATGATTATCTACATTAACTGTCATGCAAGAGATAAAACTGAAAAAAGAAAATTCTCGCTATTCTTTAAATATACCATAAAATTAGTTGTTTTTATAGAACATAACTTTTTTTTGATAAGTTTGTGCAGAGTTTTCTCTTTTTGGATAGGAATTCGAAGATATCAATTCTTTTATTAATCTTAGAATAATCTTTATGATGCATAAAATAAATCCATATATCTCTTTTATCTCAATTATTTTTATAGTATATATTTTTATTGAAGGAAAAGAGATATTATTAATTGAACAGATAAAAATCAAATTATGTAAATGAATAAAAGGAAATCTCGATTTCTCTTTGTTAAATTTGCATAATAGATTCAAAACTCAATGGATGTTCATAGTCTAGCGAAGTTCGTTCCTAATAACTAAGTAAATATAGATTGTTGGAATAATAACTTTTACTGACTAATGAAAATTTTATCACCGATGCGCTTCGAAGTAAGTTTATTAAGGATCGAATACACAATTTAATATATTTGTAGTTAAGAAATATAAAATAAATTTTGGATCTTTATTCTATTCATATTTTAAGTAATTAGAATTTTGAATCTAAAGTTGCTGCATTTAGTTCAATAATTTTAAAGAAGTAAATTTTACTGATTATGTACAAATTAAACTTTTATTTTTAGTGAATAATATTAATTATCAGATACGAAAAAAGTGTAATATTCATTGTTTTTTTATTCATAGTTAATGTTATTCGTTGGATGAAGAAATTCTGACGGATCTATACGCGGTTCCACTAATTCCTTATCTCTTTAAGCAAAATATTTAATTCAACCAACTTTCATCGAGTAAGCAAACGTGATTTATGTAAATGAGGTATATTATATAAATTCGGTTTTCGCGAGTTGGCAGGCAAGGAAGGAAGCAAGTGATTTGTTGACACGTTGCTGTTGACACGCTGAAGTTGATACGTTGGATGTGAGCAAATAGGAGTTAACAGAAGTTTGAGAATTAGTTGTTAGTTGAAGATTGAAAAGCAGAGGAATTAGTTAAAGATTACAGAGCGTGAAGCCAACGTCATTTGATGAAGCCGAAGAGAGAGCATGGAAGTTTCCAGTGTGGGATCCGATGCATTAAAGGTTCAGGTACTGTGCATTTGATTAAGTAGAAGCTAGTTATTCGTGTGCGACGTAGTTATAAATGAGCGCATTTAAGCTGTTTTGGATTCAGTTGAGGGTCTGTAGTAGTATTACCGTGTTATAGAATCTCGCCTCCGCACTCTACTATAAATCATAAACCTTAATTAGAATTGTATTGTGTCTGCTTGATAATTGTTAATAAGAATTAATAAATCAAATTAGATTGAAAGCATGTCTGTGTGGATTATTCTGTTTCTCCCACACATCTAGCCGGGTTTACAGGCAGACAAGATGGTTCCGAGGTAAGAGGAACCGAACGTTATCACAAAATCATTTCATTATTTTATGAACAAACTTTTATTCAATATACAAGTAAAGACATTAAAGCTGCTCAGTACACTCTTTCAAAAAGTTTTTTGCAGACAGTTACAGTAAAAATAATTTATGTTTATATTCAGATTATATTATGTTGATTCTGAAAGAAAAAAAGTCAGTTTGCATTTATGTACAAAATAATTAGTGGTGTGTGCTAACTTAAGCTAAAAATCACCAGGTTTGTGAAATAAAATTTAGCTTTTTTTTCAGTTTTAAATTGGGGCTTTTTACCAAGTTGAGTTTTTTGGCACAACTTTAAATAGTACTACGATATGTTTACTATAATGTAGTTGGTACATCATGGATATATTCAGATTTATCTGCAATACTAAATTCAGAATAATTTGTATTTGGAAGTCTAATTGCAGTATCATCTGAGGACTGATTTTTAGATACATCATTTTCAGTAGTATTCCATATCTTCGAAATATTGTTTCTCATAGGAACCTGAGAACGTTCTGGCCATGGCATTTTCTCAACTGGAGAAAATAAATGGTAAAATTCTAAGTTATAAAAATTATTTTTTAAAAAAAATTGGTCTTGCAGCAGAATTAATTTTAGTAATGAAAATTGAAATTAATAACCATCTCACACTAAAAAAGTTAATTGTGCTCAAAAATATTTTTAATTAATTCAGTTCAAGCTTGGAAAAATGCTTTAAATTGAAACCGAAACTAAAGCTGATAAAACTTCAAATATGTTAAGAACTAAATTGTTATCAGATTTGAAATTTGGTGGCAAGCTTCCCAATGGTATGGTCCACCAAAAAATGAAAAAAAAATTGGTATTTTTAAAAATTTGTAGGGTATGTGTAGCCTTAATGATTTTAAAAAATCCTAAATTTTATAGTTGTAATTTTCTTTTAGCTTTACAAATTATGAATATCATACGATTTTTCATTTTTCACGAAGATTTGATAAAAGTTTATTTCGATTCATTATTTTCAAAACTTGAGGTGTACTTTTCTCCTTGTTCAAAGCAACATGTCATGCTACACGGAGCTTCTATGCTGAGTTTAAGGTACCACAAATGAAAGGCATACTTGGAAAAATTAAAAGACAACTAAAAGGTTAAATTTTAGAGGTTTTTATCTTTACTCTCTCTCTTCTTTGACAAGTTTTACTTAAGTTCACAGACTATGTATATATATTATCATTACGTAGCAACAGGATATTTTAATTTTTAATAATATATTCATTTTTTTTTATAAATCTCAGAAACTATCTTATATTAAAATAACTTTTCTATTTGCTTAAAATAATAAAAAAGTAATATTAAAATTTTATGTTTTTAAAAAAAAAAAAATGACTTTATTTTACAGAGATCCAGAGCTATGGGCACTTTGGTCCTTTTTATTTGTCTTCTGACGCTACATGCTACATTCGCTGCAAAAATTCAACAGCCACATATTGTTTTCATGATTGTAGATGATTTGGTAAGAGAACAAAGATTTATTTCTTAAAAAATCGGATAAGATAAAACCAAATATATATATAGCATAATAAATTTTGATGCTCGTTTTAATATCATGTGTTGACAAAACTTGTATCTTTTCCAAAAGTGTTGGGGAAAACATAGCCCTTGATCCCATTTATTTTTTAACAGCTTTTCTTTACGGATAACATTTGTATAGTTCGATTTTATTCTATTTTCTCGTATGTCTAGTAAAATTTAGCTGCTGAAGTGGTTATCTACAGATTGATCACAAACACGATATTGATTAGTGCTCAAATAACTAGAAATACAATATAACAATACTTCCAATCGTAATCCAATCATTGGTCGGCATTAACGTATTTTTATGTACTTTCTCAATCTTTATGCATAATTAACAGTTTTTTTCTTTTTCTAAAAAAAAAATGTTATAGATAAAATGCGCGCAACGATGTTTCCCAATATCAACCTAAGTTTTTCTAAGGTTTCGAGTCCCCTAGGTAACATACATATAATTTTTAATATTCAAAAGTTGAATTATTTACTGAATAAAGCCTAAATGACAGTTCGCTTAAGACAATATACTTTGACTGGAAAGAAATCACGTGTACATTATTAAGGAAAAGCAGCAATTTTTCCTTTAAAACATGTACTAGTGAAATAAAATTAAAGTACAAACACAAACTAATTTTAATAGAAGATTTTCGGTAATATTTGAATTATTAGTAATTATTATTTTATTTTGGAATACAATGTGATAGATAACACACTAGATAAGAGTCATAAATCTTGTGAAACTTTTTTACTTCAAGCTCTTTGCAGAGATTTTACTTTAGACTCACTTTAGTCAACTTCAGTTTTAAGTCTCCTTGTCCTATAACTCGATTTTTTCCTTTAACAATAAATCCTTATGGTGCTAAATTTCCATTAAGCTGTATATAAATACAGAAACAGTATTAGTTTTGAAAATCAATTTTTTATATGCGAAAATATTTTTCACAAAATTGGTTGAATTGGAAATTTTAGAAACCACCTTCACCACTCCTTTTATATCGAATAAAATTTTAAACTGATTCATCATTTTGCGTTTCTGATTGTTCATTTTTTAGTACTGACTCACTCACTGAAGCATCAAATAAATCCCTTAAAATTGGCCGAGGCATTCAAGTTGGAAAATCAATTTGGTATCAGAAAAGCGTTCATTTAATTTAGGAGACAAACTTTTTAGATGATCGACAATGACAAGCACAAAGGATATCAGTAACTACCCGATTTTGAATTCAATTGGCTATGTAAAAATACAACTCTTAATGAATGTTTAATTCAAATTGAGGCACCAATATTATTATTATTCATTAAACTTCTATCAGGTATTAAATCAACATCAATGGTTGGTTTTCAAACAAGACATCAGGGGTGGTTGGCAAACCACGGCACGTGAGGCACATGTGGCACGCGCATCAATTCTCAGTGGCACTCTGCAAAGTTTTTATTCACTTTATTTATTTGGGATATGGAGCAACAAAGGGTATTATCCCCTCTACAAAGTTATGAGATCATGTTAAATCTGTCTCTTTTCTCTATATCTCGCTTTTCAAGACTATTTCTTACTTTTAATCATTTGCCATAAAACGATTCTGCTAAATCTTCTTGCGTGTAGTTTGTGTGATTTATGTAAAAAAAAAAGCATCCTCTGTTTAAATGCGACTATTCTTTACGTTAAATATTCAGTTCAAATCCAAACAATTGAGTAATACTTGTAAATCAAGCATTAATCGTTGCTGCGTCGTAAGCAAAAATCTTTTAGAGTTAGGTACTGAAAGAAAATTTACGGAATTAGGAAAAGATCTGCGGAAGATAACTCTATCGATAAATCCACAGCTTTTTTGAAACGCTATGCGTCATAGCCGGAGTGATTTAAATGTTTGATGAAAATTGCATTGCTCTGCTTTCCGCTTTTAGCTCTACATATCTATGAGGAATTTTTCCCCCCTCATATGAATATTTTGAGTCCATTAAGAAGGTGTTTAACAACTGACCTTCAGAATCATGTATCAAATTGCAAGTCACAAATTATACATTTTGATATTGCGATTTTAATAGAGCTTTGCAAGGGCAAAGTAGGTTCGAAAAAAAATTTTAACTTTTTATTCCATTATATAACAGGGATACTTATATTTTATGTTTTTCTTTTTTAATAAATATTCTTAAAGATACATGAAAAATGAACAATTTCAATTTTTTATTTATGTTGAATGAATAGTTACATTTTATGTTGCTTATTTTTATGTTAATAACTATCTTTAAATGATGCATAATTAATATATAATAAAACTATAAATATGTGTATTTTTTACCTCTGTTCCTTAACTCTGCATGCATTGTCCTAGGAATCGAACTACATTAGAACGTCGTTTATCCGAACGTATTATCCGGAGCGTCAAATATCCGCGAACCAAAGTCCGGATACGTTTTCGAACAGTGCTATGCTTAACAGTTGTTTCGCGTGAGGCCAAAAGTAACGGGAAAATCCAATGTGAGGGATATTTGGGGAATTTTAGTTGTGTGGTGATTTGGTAAGCATCTGCGCGGAATATTAGATCAGTTTTCCAAGTGGTGTATACGTGCTCTTTTGTTGAGTTGTGATGGCTTCGAATTCAAAACGGAAGCGCAACGTCTTGAACATAGATACAAAACTTGAAATATTGAGCAGTGTGATAATTTTCAATATTCGTATAGTGTCCGGTTTCATATATCTGCATGGCCCGCATTCGGTTTCCGAACCGTGTAAATCCCCAATTGATTCGGATGGACGACGTTCTACTGTATTTCAAATATTTCCTACTGCGTGGCACACTGAATTATGTAGTAGGTGCATTGATTTGGAAGACTACAGGTACAAGGTTACCGACTCCTTCTTTAGATGATTTCTTTTTCAGATGGTTAAGAGGAGGAATTTTTTTTCCAAATCCCTGCCCATAATATCAAATCGTCAAATATGGAGGCGTGGGATCCATATTGGAAAATACCGATATTAGTCTTCAACATTCACTATATTACATTTAGTTAAATTTCCATAATGTACCAATGTTATTGCTTTGAAAAACTTTTTGCCTTACTTCAAGTGTCATATCGATATGAATGAAGTGAAATGGATCCATGTATCCGTGTTGGAAAGCCCCGATTTATATAATCTACAGTATGCTTTTTTATATACATTTAAACCTTTCGTGGGATTTGTGAAGATTACTTCCCATCTACATGATCTTACAAAATACACCCTTTGGAAGCGCAAAATCCACTGTAATATATTGGCCTCGCTATTATAACGATGAAAAACTAATTCCCATTTGTGTTTTTGCTACAGCACATAATCCTGCGATTATGACTTCTGTAAATCGGACAAAAGAAAAAGAAGATAGTACTAAAGAAGTACCTTGTCCAAAAACTGTCGCTGTATACAACGATGTCATGGGAGTTTTTGTGATAGTTTCGATCTAAGAAAAGAAAGATACCAAATAAGAACATATGTAAATGGTGGCATCATATCTTTTATTTTCTTGTGTGTTGACTTGCCATCATAAACAGTTTTATACTGTGGCAAGTGAACAAAAGAAAAAGATGCTTAGACAGGCTAACTTTATGTATAGCATTAGCTCAACAGCTAATAGACGGATATTCCTCAAGAAAAAGTAAGGAGTCCTGCTAGCTTCCAAGCAAATAAGTGTGTAGTTCTGGATGATGTGCGCTTAGTCAGTGTGGAAAATCATTGCCAAAAATGGTTTCCAACTATAAACGATGCAAGAAATGTAGCAGAAAGGGACAAGAAAAAAGGACGCGTTACATATGCGCAGAATGTGATGTCCTTTCATGCATTGCAACATGATTCTCGCCTTTCTGGCAAATAATCACCATTTAAATTTAATTTTCTCTATGATGGTGAATGGTTCCTTGAGGAGTATTTTTCCTACGCCTAAAACTTAAACATAAAATTCGGCAAAATAAAATATATTTCCTTAAATGCTATTGCTTAATTGCTAATAAAACATTAAAAACTGCGAGAAATTCAAAAGAGAAATAAATGGCCCACGAAAGGGTTAATTGAATATCAGTAATGTACCAATGTCGACGCTGCGTTTTGACTTGCGTTACCTTATTTTAAATGTCGGTGATAGTCTAGTGGTTATGGTCAAGAAACCGTAGCTGATGTGGCATGGGCTCGAATTTGGGTGTCCCTGAAGACTGTTGTGAAGAAAGAGCTGATCGATCGAGCTCAAAGTCCTTCTATCGGTGTTGTGTGATAGTTTGGAGAGGGGGTGCCACCTCGTCACTTGACCGCGGTTCAAAGATACGAGGTTCGTCGTCAATAATCTTCGGGTTACTTAATAGTGTGACGTTAATATAACTCTCACTCGCTGTCAATTCCATATCGATTATGAATGAATCAGAATGGAAAAAAAAATGCTTACTAATTCATCAAATTGTAAACTAACTTTCGAAGAAACTATGTATGTTTCTGCTAAATATTTTGTAATTTTTTGTCTCATGATAACAAAATGGATCTAATTATGTGTGCATACACTGCATATTTCAAACAGTCAAAGTGAAATTACATGTACAAATTTAAATTCATTTTCATTCTTAACATTCAGCAAAAAAAAAAAAAAAAAAAAAAAAGTTTTTTGAAAATTTCAAAACTTTTTCTTCATAAAAACGAGTTATCCAAAACAAATGGGGTTTGTTTTGGATAACTCGTTTTTATGACAAATAATAAAAAGAGCTTTCTGATAATTGGGATTTTACACAAGACTTTCTCTTTTATATTACGGGAAACTGGATTTAACCGAAAAGTGAGAGAAAATTTTACGCTGCACATTGATAAAACAATAAAATCATGGAGTAAAGGGGAGAGATAACAATTGTTACAAAAGAATCAGAGCAATTTTGAAGATTAAGTTTAGCTGTCATATCCCTTAATCATCTGTGTATGAAGATATTATACCGATAGGTTTATAAACTATCTTCACTTTATTTTTTTAAAAATGTTTGTCAAATTTATGAAACATTAGTTCCTGCATCGTATTAAGTAAATAAACATGTTAAATGAGTACTTAAAATGAGCATTAAGATATCCGACTATCCTAAAATTGTAAACTTTGCCAAAAATTGACAATTTTTTGATGATTTTATTTTATTGCCATCTTATTAGCTTTATAAAAATACCAAGTTTATTATTTTTCGTTGAATAGAACTAAAACTACTAATGTTTTAATAAAAAGCAAATGTCATTACTTTAAGCAAGATGTCATACTTTAAAACGCGTTTTACTCAAAGTGTTTTTTTGAAAATGCTCGAACTGGGCCAGCGATTGCTAAAAAAATTTTGAAAATAATTTAACTGAATTTTTTTGTTATGTCCTGTATAGTAGCAGAAGTGTTTTAACCTTCAGATTTATCAATCACTATTTTATTACACAATTTGCAGTCCCTTATGTTAATATAATCCCTGCTATGTTAAGCAATTTCATTTAATAACTAAGATAAAGTGCTTTAGTTTTTGTAAAAATTAAAATATCTATTATCCTGGTCATTTCAAAAATGAGTAACATAGCAATACATCGGAATTGAAAAATTGAAAAGTTGTTCATAAACTTTTGGTACAGGACGAGCCCCGTTTATGTTATTTTTTCTAAATTTTTGCCAATTTTTTCCCATTTTAGTAACAATAATTCTTTTTATCTTCTTAATGTTAGTATACTTTTCTTAAAATGTACTAAATAAATCTAAAAACCACAAAAAAATCCCCTAGATCTCTATTTTTTAAAAACAAACAAACAAGAACGTAGTGATAGAAGTGAAATTTCTTTGGCGACGTTGGCCGTAAATGCAGAAATAGATATGCTGAGATAACTTTCATCAAATAAAATTCGAACTTCATTTATTGTATGAAAATATTTTTATTCAATTTTCTGCATCATCATTTTTCAAGAAAGACACAATAGATGTGTGGTAACTAAAGTAGAATATAAAAATCCTCGATTATAGTCAATCGAGAAAATGTGAGAAAACTGCATCAATCATGGTTCCGTATATTGTTTTTCCTTCTCTAGAATCAGTATTCATAGTCAAATTTAGTGTCCGTTTCAAGAATTCAATGAGTAGCTTTGCTTCTGAACCAAAATTAACATTAAAGTCTGCAGTTAAGATAATCGGCTTTTAATCATCATCGAATCCAATGATTGCAGCAGTCTCTGATGTGTACAGCACTAAAGTTTTATGGATAAAAAGATAAAAGCTGCGACAGAGCTACCTGGTGATATATAGACTTTCGCCTGGACTTGCTGCTAGTTTTCCTTTTTTCCCCTTTCACGAAACACTTTTCCTCTTTTTGCATTTGTTCCAGACTATCTGACCAGAATTTATTTTGATTCATTGGAAATAAAAATTAATAATATAAACTCAATGCATCACTAACAGAAGTCACTGTGTTTGTTTACAAGACGCTATCCGTTGGGATTTTGGCGAGAAAGTTAGTGACATATACACAATGCCCCATACACTCCCGTAACGGGAAGAGCCATATAATGGTAATATTTTGGGTGCGTTTATTCGTTGAAAACGGCACGTTTATTAAAAACTACGAAATTACATAAAAACTATGAAAATACCCCGTGAGTTCATTACGAGAGTAGCAAGGGTACCCACTTAATGTCACTAATACCAAAGCGCCTTTCGTCCATAGCAGCAAGATATACTTTTGATGCACAATTCCTCCTTGGCAATCGTCCAACTTTTTCACGGATATGACGCAAGTTACGGTGTATACCACCCTCCGCGCTCTGTTTCCCTCCCGCTCGCTATCTCCTCGCCATGGCGACATTTCGGGGGATGGGGGGAATCACTACTTCCGTTCGCTTTTTCACTGTTACGCAAAACTGGGTAAATTTCCCATTCACTCCTGTCAGCAAAGAAGTTTCACTACAAAAAAGTTGTCGCAAGTAGTTGGATACCTTAAATGGGATGTGTGTGTGAGAATAGGGTGTCCCAGGATCATTTTTACAAACTTTAAGGGGAGACGTGCACGAGTAACTCGAACTCCCAACATGTACTCGAAATTCTTCGAAAGGTATCCAACACATTTTGTCCTATGCATGGAACAAAACGTGTTCGATACCGAGGCCCGGTGGAATGCATAGCCCACCTAATGCTATTACCTCGTAACTATCCATAATTGCACAAATTGTGATGCAAATTAGCGAACATCCTGCTGTCCGTTGCATCTCTCTGTGGGAGCCTTTTGTGATACAATCTTTTTTACTGCTCTTGCATTTCCTTCTGCCCATTCGTAAATCAAGTGCATATCTACCAGTTTGGTGTGTGTGTTTGTAAAACATTCCATATTCCTCTGCTGGTGATGGCATCTCAAATGACTGCAGTTTGAATTGGCGTTTGTCTGTGGGCCTCTGGACTGTGAAAACAGTCCTCAATCCATATCTGGTGGACTTCGTTGTGGGAGGTGGTGATAGTGGAATATTTTCAGAGTCTGCTGAGAGGCATGATGGTGATTGGTTGAGACGTGGAGATCCGGGAGGCATGCCTAAGAATTTTCTTCTTGATGGAGTGGAAGATTTTTCTGCATGGTTGAGAGCTTAGAAGCTGCTCTTTGGTTGCTCAATGGTAAGTGATCAGACTCCTAAATGACTGCAGTAATGCAGGTATGTTTCCTTAAATGCTCTTGTGAACAACGCCACCTAGCGCCGAACGAAGAAGCTTCCTACCATGGGATGCTGTGCAAGTCTGAATCTTAGTGATTTCCCCTACCTTCCTTTAAAGTTTGTACCAATGATCTTGGGACATCCCGTATATATATGCATAGAATGACAATTTTTTATTTACAATGATTTATTTATTCTTTTGAAAGAGATTTTCTATAATTTAATTTATTTTGGTCCCTAACCCCCAAGACATCATGGGATACTTCTTTTTTATTAACACATAATACAATTTTGGATGATTTTAATTCTTAAAAAAAATGACGCATAATCATATTTTGCGGAGAGGTGACAGAATATTGCATCAAGCACCTCATTCGATCAATTAACGAGCTCAAATTTAAAAAAATCACGTGATTTAAGAATTTTCTAGAAACTTGGTTGATATAAATTATGAGTAACCGAATTAAATTTAAGAGAACGCTTTAGTCCGTCATAAATTTTCCTCATACATTGTTACTATTTCTTTTATATGTTAGCGTGTAAGTTTCCTTGCATAATGTGTCGACCAGAATCTTCGTAAATAAATTCATATTTGTGACCAACATGCTTTAATGAATGACTTTCGGCCGCAACCGCAATAGAAATATATGAAAAACCCTCATTTCTACACACACACAAACACGCATATACATATAAATACCATACACACACATATAAACACACATTCACACATAATCTCCTGCTTATTTCTATTAGAGAGTCTAAATTTCAAGGATTTTTAACACAACTTCGTTGAACCCAAAATTAAAAAAAATTCTCAATCGCGGAGAAAGATTTCGAATTATAATCGTAATAAAACTCTGTTTTATTTTGATCTGAGGAGTAGATTTTTAGCGCTTAGAATTAAGACAAAAACACACAATTTAAATTGCAAAATACTGAAAAAATATTAAACATATTATTGCTTTATATGACTAGATGATATTAATTAATAAGGCGTTATTAGCGTTAAAAATTTACTAACATTATTGAGAAAAAAAATCATAGTATGAGAATCTGGTTGATAAAGTCATCGTTCGCATTTCACATTTTGTATTAAACTCAGGGGCGCAACAGCCCATGAGGGCCAGGGCCTACTGTGCCCATCCCAATATACGTTACCAATGGGCGCTGAGGTGCATGAGCAGATGCCCCGTTCAGATGGTCAATCGGAAGAGAAACCCCCCAGTGTTTTAGTCCCCAAGCAAGCTTGGTACTCATTTATCGAACCACTGAAGGGATGAAGGCTGAGTAGACCTTGCCCAGCCCGGGAATAGAACCCGGACCTGTGATGTGGAAATGCGATATACTACCACTGGGCCGCCATTTTGTATTTAACATATATTATAATACGCATATAAAAATCGATATAGAATGCAACTGTTGTTTTCTGCTTAAGTGTAAAATAAGAGTGGGAAATATTTGTTTGTATAGAAGTTTTTGTTGTTAACGAGCTATTGGATATTTTTCTTATTATTAAACTAACAGATAAGAATGGACAGACTTCCAGACCTGGTACCAAGTCAGCACAAAATTATTAAATAAATTAGTTTTCTAATAATTTTTATTTAAAAAATTAACTTTAACACAATGCTACAAAACGCTATTTTAGGATGTAACCACCCTTTGTTTAGATTCCTCCCATATTAACAGTATAATGACTTTCACGCTTTTTATCGGGTAGAACAATATTCAGTGATGGTCAAGCTTCTGTGCTGTAAGCACGTGCGAGCGTGTGCTCCAATCTGCTTAATTCTGTATTAAATATTTATCCTCTAGTTATGTTTGTAATTGTTTGTTTTGTTTAATAAACGTGTTTTAACAACTAGAGGACTTAGTTATGAACTCCTTTCCCGCGTGTCCCTTCATTATACATTGGGACACCCCTTATAATTTGGCGCCCCACGTTGGACAACAAACATAAACAAGGGTAGTTACAAGGTCAATTTTATGAGTGCGTTATTTCTTCATGAATGGTATTTTTTAGAGAAACAAATACGGGGGTTCCTTAACAAACCAGCTTTAGTTTAGTTCTTAACATTAGTTTAATTTATAATGAATACATTAGAATAATTCTTTTGATTTAAATTTGCATTTAAAAAAGTAATCTTGATAATTTAATTATTTATATCTAGGGTTGGAGTGATGTGAGTTTCCATGGATCGAAGCAAATTCCTACACCAAACATCGACTCGATAGCTAGGGATGGTATCATCCTCAATAACTATTATGTCTCTCCGACTTGCTCTCCTTCAAGAGGGTCTTTGATGACTGGAAAATATCCATTGAGACTTGGTAAGAACAGGCTTGCTATGTGTTAACTATGATTAAGTCTTACTTCAATTTAAAATGGTAAAAATAGTTTATAAAATGCCTGGGAGAAGGCGAGTACTCGATACTAACGCTAATGGTCCCGTGGGTTAGACTGAGTCACCCCAATCCATTTTTTTAATAATTATTTTTATTGTTTATGACAAAAATCGTGAATCCAGGGAATAATTTAATTAAGAAAAAGTATATTTACCTACTAAGAAGGACTTTCCTACTTGTCTTTGACAATTTGAGAAAAAATCCAATCATACTGAACTAAAATGTTTCTAATGTGCTTAACTTTAATAATGGACACAAATCACACACACTTTTCGCTAACATTACAAGAATGATATTTGCAGGTAAAACTGCCATATTTTGTTCAAGTTATTGTAGTTGTATTGTCCTTTGACGATCGACAAATAGCATGTTGAACTTTTTCTTGCTTGTGACTTTTTGACAGGGCACCGTGTGCCTTGTGGTACACTTGCGGCTTTATATCTTGATGGAGTTTTTTAGGTAGTATTTGAAAACTTTCCTTTCAACTCAAACGTTTCATATTCATCACTTTTCTCAAATTTACTTTCAATATCACGATTAATATCCATAATTTCTTCAAGTTCTTCCCTTGCTTGATCAGTTTCAACTTCATCCAACAGAGATTATAGATACCATTTCTTTCTTTATATTATGTTCATTTACATTTAATATTATGTTCATTTATATTTAATGTTCTGTTCATTTACACATATAAACCAAAATGAGTCGTACAACATAGCAATCAAAACCACTAAGTCGTACACAGGGAAAAACGTAGCCTGTTCATAGAAAATATTTTGGAATAAAAGTGGTCGCGCTGGGAACTCAGGCACCCCAAGTACCTTAAGATCGTACGAAAATGTTTGCCACTCCCAAAGAAGAGGGCGATATGTGTCAAATACATTTTAGTTCCCATGAAGACTATCATATATAGGAGGATACGGACAAGGTCATTAGTAACAAAAATAAACAGTTTTCTCAAAAGTAAAGATTTCTTGTGCCTGGGGTGTCTCTGTGCCCCTCGTGACCACTCCCCAGGTAAATGAAAAATGTTCTTTGGGTAGAAGTACTAATACACTTATTTATTAAAATTGCGCAAACAATAATAATATTTCAAGTACTACAAATGAAATAATATAATAGTATAACAAAGACTTAGTTCAAATAATATCGTAAAAATAAAAATAAAAAGTGAAAAATAAAAAATAAATGAAATGTAAAATAAAAAAAAAGGCAGGAACAATTGTATGTGACAAATTATAAGTTTGATTTATTAGTTTTATTTTGTTGAGTCAGAACATATTTTCTAATCCGGTCAAATATCACATTTTAAAGTTTTCAAATTGCTTATAAATTTAGTTCATCTTGCAAAAAACTTATCCTATTCTTGATCTTTTTATTTTCAGGAATTGTCTATGGTGTGAGCTTTAAAAAAATGATTTATTAAAGTAGAAAAAATTAGGCATAGTAATCAATAAATATTTTTTGAAAAAAAATATTTATTATGCCTCAAGAATTTTAGTTCATCTTGCGAAGAATTTATCCTGTTCTTGATCTTTTTATTTTCAAGAATTGTCTATGGTGTAAGCTTTCAAAAAAAAAAAAAAAAAAAAAAAAAAAAAAAAAATTATATAAAGTAGAAAAAAAATAGAATCAAAGAGCCTTTTGAGGTTAAGTGAATTACAGGGGGAGTGTTCTAAAAAATCGGGTTCATTGTATCTTTTGTAAATGTATAAAAACTCCCAGTAATTTAAATTTCAAACTATATATTCAAGGATAAAAAACAACTATATATTGAAATTTTAAAATGCTCTGCAATACGCGTAAAAATACTTTCAAAAAAGATTTTAAATCTTCTATATTATTTTTACAAAAGAAACATGTTTAATATTTAACATTGTACGGTATTTTTGTTACAGGTTTCAACATGAAGTAATAGTTGCTAATTCTCCGTGGGGACTGCCGTTGGAAGAAAAGATTTACCTCAGTACATGAAATCGGTTGAATTATGTAAACAGCGGTGTTGGGAAAGTAAGCATATTTCAACGTGTGGAATTAAAAAATATATCATATTTACTGCTGATATCATTGTTCATTATGTCCTAAGTAAGACGAATCACTGTTTGTGAAGAAATGTTCAACACAAACAGACCATTAAAAAAGGTGACCCTTGAGAACAACAGCATTTTGTTAAGTAAATTAAAACTTAGAATATATTAAAAAGTAAAATGATTCAAGAAATGAATCATTTTACTATAACTTTAAAATAAACGTATGTAGTATATTGAAAAATCTTCAAAAGCTGAAAGTATTTTTATATAATGCTTTGTAATAGACAGGAAAGTAAAATGACTCCTGAATATTGATTCAATTATATATGGTTTGTTTTGTATAATTTTACTGATATCTCGTATAATTTTCATAAATCCCTGATATGATCTTTTAAACATCTTTTTAAGGAGAGTAAAATATTCTTTTCTCTTTGTTTAAATCTTGTTAAAAATTCTAATTCCATTCTTAAATAATTTCATGTGTGGCAAAAAACTAGTTTTGGATAACATTTTTAAGACCCAATAAAACATTTACGCTTTTGAATTCTTGAAAATTGTCTTCATGTTCTTCAATTCGAATTCTTAAAGTGTAAGCATTATTAAATTGCGATAAATAGTATGGAGAAAAATACAGTAGCAAAATAGAATGAAATTAATTTTCACTTAAAAAATGGTTTTTATTTTGATTAGTAGATGGCAGCATGATTGTTTCAAGAGATGTGCGGATGAATATTGGCTTTGGCTCCATGTAAGAGGAAGGGGGATTATCTCTATAAAATATACATATTATTTTCGTAATTTTATTTCTAATTGTTTTCGAGAATCTTAAAATTTTCAAAAAAATCTGAAAAAACTCTCTATTTACTAAAAGATATTTGTGAATAAACATCGTAAGACGCGTCTTATAGTGTGTTATGCTAAACATTATTAAAATCATCACTATACATAGACTGCCAAGTACAAGTAACAAACACGTAAAATTTTAAGATTAAAATTTATCTGAATAGTCATAATTACCTTTTTTTAAATCTGGAGAATAAGAAAAAGTACATTTATTGATGGATCTTAAAAGAAAATTAATGCTTATTTCAAAGAGAAGGATTTCGTTATACACATAATTATTTTGTTTTCAACCCATTTTAGAATAATATAATTAAATTTATGTTCAGTTTTGGAAAGCTTTTATACAAACAAAAAAAATAATTTTTTTTCGAGCTAATATTGAAGAAATTTTCTTTTCTACTTCCCTTCCCCAAAGTAATGGACTCCCTCTCTTTGAATATATATATTTTTTACTTTGTTCTGACTAATTATACCTAGGTTTTTAACTGTTTGTATTTTTTATGGGTTATATATATAAGTCTATAGGCTATTTTGAAACCCATTTAAATTTCTGAAATAATTTAGAATGAGGAATAACTCATTAGTCAAATCGTTGGGACGGCAGAATTCATTCTACAAATATAAATGCATATATAATTTTAATCTAATTTTTTTTGTTGAATTATCTTTTCATTAAAAGTATTTGTAGAGATAGATGCATTGACTAAAAATATTTTGCTTTAATTAACTTCTCCAGATGATATTTCTAAAATTCTTTGCATGTATATAAATCTTAATCGAAAAGTTTGAAACAAGTAAATGGCTACAGGTCCTAAAATTACGTTTAATACTTTTTTTTTCAATCCACGTTATAATTTATATTAACCTTAACTTTTTTTCAGTTTAAAATTTCATTTTTTACGTACTGAACTGGATTGGGAAACCATTTTTATCTTACCTCATTTTAAAATACATTTCATAAAGTCAATAATTTAAGAGTATGATGATGCAAACATCAAAGTGGATCATTTGTCGCCTATAAAAATATGTCATAGTTTAAATAAAATTTTTGATACGCTTTTTTAAGAAAATATTTCTTTGTCCTTAGTGGCACTTAGGATTTTTCAAAGAAGATTATCTTCCATGAAGAGAGGTTTTGATTCCTTCTTTGGTTACTGGAATGGTGTTGAAGATTATTTTACGCACTTTTCGGAAGTTGTGAGTACTTATTTTATTGAAAAAATATTATTAAAATCATAATTCTATGATATACTTAATGAAAACTCTTTTTGGAGAGGGACGTTCGTAATTAAGTAAATAATTTAATTTTATAAGAATAAAGCAGTAAAAAAAATTCCTTTCAAGTATTTAGTGGAATATATTTAGTTTTTATTCTGAAATAAAAGGCATCCTTTCGAGCTTATGCATACAAATGCTTGAGAGATTTCCTAATTATAATATCATAATAAATATTATGAAATTAGTGAACATCATCCATTTAATCTATTAATTGGTCACAAATATCAAACTGAAACTTTTGAAAACTGATTTGCGTTAATATTAAAACTTAAGTGCTTATTATATTTGTGGTGGTATTTAAATGAACCAGTAACAGACTCCGAACAGGAGTGATCACTTTTGTCTAGTGGTATGTTAAGTGCTTACGAATCCATAGGTCGTAGGTTCTATCCTCCGACATATTCTAATTGAGTTTTTCTTCGCATATTATAACTCTTCATTTTATTTATAATTACGTAATGAATCATAATGTATGATATTGTAGATAATATATTTATGTTTCATTTTATTGTTTAGTTTTTATTTTAAGGATTTTTGTCTAATTCTGTGTATTTTTCTGAAAGGAACCTCTTTACTCTCACACATTCAGTTTCAATGCATGCTATTCCAATGAGTTGGTAGTCTTGTATTTAAAATTCAAGTGCGGCCGCGGTAGCCAAGTGGTCTAGGCATCGGATCGTGGCTAGCATGTCATGAGTTCGATCCCAGTACCACTGAAGACCCGCCGTGTAGGGGAGCGATGCACGTTAAATCTGTCGAGAGCTCAAAATGTCCTCCCGTTGTGTGGTGTGGTAGTTAGGAGAGGGGTGCCAGCTTAGGTGTCATCCGCGTCACTTGACCATGGTTCAAAATTACGCGGACCGTCCCAAAAAGCCCTCGTGTAGCTGAACAGGGACGTTAATATTCACTCACTTAAAATTCAAGCAATTGTTTGATTTAGGAATGTTTAGAAGCCTCTTTACTCGGGTTATTTCATCAATTTAAAATTTTGAAAATATAAATTGGATTCTTTATAAATTTTCTCAAAATATAGCACACAAAATGATTTGAAATTTATTTCTAAACATAATGAAGTAAAATTAACTTTCAGATTTATTTTATAGTTAAATTAATCAGCACAATTCAGATTTAAATTTATGTCAAAAATATCCATATGTGAGGTTGATTTCTTTAAAAAAAAAACTTTCCTTAACGTTTAAATTGAACACTTTATAATATATTACGACTTTTGAAAGGAAGGTCCTGCGAACCATATTTTT
>BMAO01032534.1:0-86800 GCA_019973975.1 Trichonephila clavata | reverse complement strand
ACGCCATATTCCTGAATTTTTTTTTTAATTATTACTTCATTGTACTTGGTATCAAAGGATAATCTCGTATATTAAGTGAGTAGTTCCAATTAAAAATTTCCTTAGTATATCACAAATGTGAACGCGCTTGATCAAACATTATTAAGCTTCCGATTTATTTTACATAACTATGTCAGAAGATTTTTTTTTAGTATTTTTTTCCCACTGAAATAGTATTTCTGTCTGTTTAGCGATAATGTTTGTATTTTCCTATTGTTAGGAATCTTCCGTGATTGATATCAATCTTTGATTCCAGCAATCTGCAACTTTATTTTCTTAAATCTTTTCAGGTATTTTTTTTATTTTTTTTTCGAAAATTTTATATTTGTTAAGGTGTGGTATGGGTGTGTCGTAACTAGAACGTTTTAGAAATCTCACTAATCTCATGAGGAATCTAAAAATAATAAAACTATAAACATCATATTTAAATAATATTCTACTGAAGATGTAAAAGGTTATTGTTTAAATACACTATGTTACAAAAGTTGAATAATTATTTAAATTTTCAACATTTCTTTTTTACAATTTTGCTGAATAACAGATAAACTCTTGAGTATATGCATCTCTTTGTCAAAGCAATACTTTGAATTCGTTTTTCAAAAGAAATTCAAACGATCACACCGTATAAAAAGAATTTTATTCCTATTGTTTAATACACTTGGTAGCAGCTAAACTACTTATTTTTATTTAGTGTAGAGTAAATATCCAAACTGGGAGCATTTTTTTCAGACAGAAAAAAAATGCTTTTCTAGAGAGTAATATTTTGTTTTTATTTCTTATACTTTTTAAGGAGGTCTTCGTGTTATGTTAAAGAATAGGACCCGAATATAGAATGATAGAGAGCTACATATTTTATCATGCTACTCATTTTTAGTCGAGTTGATCTACTTTTTCTGATATTAAGTGTGTTTTACATTTTTTTTCTCTATATCACAATAATAAATGAGCCTTCTTTTGTATATTACACTAAAAAATAAATCATTTACGGAATATTTTAAAATTTTAAAAACTATGTTAAAAGCAGAGATGTAGGAATTATAAAATATTGCAAATTTTCATAAGAATTATTTTTTTTTTTGGTCTGAAAATGTGTGTTAAGTTCAAGCTTTCGCACGTTTGGTGTACGCAGTCTTTAAAAAACCGCTTTTTTTTGACATTTTATATATCAAAGCTAAAATTACAAATGCACTGCCCAAAACGGGAATCTTCAGGCTTATTTTTACAATACTCTATTTTTTGTTCCTACAGCTTACACATCAGTGATTAAAACATTCTATATCCAACAAGATTATCAATCAGCATAGAATGATTCTTGATTGACTTTATTTTAATAGTACTTCATTTTTAAGGCAACCACAGGACATGCTCGGAAGTGTAAAATGCCAAAACTAAGACCCTTTGTTTATGAGACATATATCTTTTAAAATTTTAAGAAAGATAATTTAATTATTCTGTAGAACTGCAAAAATAACTTTTTACTTCAGAAGTTTATTTTCTACTTAATTTAAGTAATACATAATTTTTTTTAGCACTCATAATACATACATATGTTTTTTTTTTTTTTTACATTTATAAAAAAAAAAAAAAAAAAAAAAAAAAAAAAAAAAATGTTTGGATCAACCATTCGATAGTTATAACATACATATATGTTAGGTACATTTTTTTATGCAAAATATTTTTTACACATATATAAAATAATACACAAAGACAGTGGACCTATTTTTTTTTAGTGAAAAATTAGTATAGTTTCTTTTAAAGAATTATAAAACTTTAAAATTTGGAAAATTTCTATTATTCTGCTTTTTTTATGCATAAAACCATTTTTAAAAATTTAAGCACTATTTTAATAGAAGAAAAATTAGGTTCACTATATGCATAGGCATCTTGTATTGAAGTATAAAAAATTCTGGAATCTTATAGTGCAATAGTTTTTTTTAAATGTACCCAAACGCAAAAAATATGCCTTTGAGAAAAAGTGAAAAAACTAAGGTTCAAAAGGGGCATGGTCATTTGTTTACATTTTTATTTTTCATATTTTAGGGCTATTTTATCGACAAACATATAAGTATTATACATTTTTAGGTTCAGAAAAATATGCACTATTTTTTAGAACTAAAATTGAAAAATCGATTTTTTGAAAGCATATGATGCCACCCATTAAACATGTGTTCTGATGTATTATTTGAAATTATTCTAAGCCCCTAATATGTTATTATTTGTATACGATAAAAGAAATACAATACACTGTGTTGTGCTGTTTTAATTACAATGCATCTCCTATAGTAATTTTGCCCTTTTTGGCATTGTCTGTAAATGTATTTATTGTAAAATATTGTAAAGGATTGCCCGAGTCATCCCATATTGTGAGAGGGTCGGAAGGAAGATTAGCCAAAGTCAATACAAATTCTACTTATTAACAATTATCAATCACGACACAAATTCAACAATTCCAACTAAGAAATGCACCAGTTACTAAATATGTGAAGCAATCGTGGGGTAGACAAGATACTAGAAAAATTAACAATAAATTGGATCACTTACGTCGAAGCAGTACACCATCTAATTCAGATTTAACGCTTAATTGACCAAATCGTCAACCCTAATATTAATCAAATAAGTAACGAAGCTCTCTTGCCTAGCTTCACGCTAACCTCTCTCTCTCTCTTAAGCCGAAAGTTTAATCTTTATACACAAGTCTTAATTTACATAATGACAACTTCTTCGGAGGGAAGTATTCAATAGAATAAATTTTAAAGACTCATTTTTCTCCCAAGAGGACTATTAGTAAGAAAAATACGAATAGACCGGTTACAAGATGATAAATATTTTTAAGAACTCACGTATTATTTCTTCAAATAATATCGCCAAATGAAAAGAGGGCATCAATTCAAAAGATTTTGCGAAATTTTGTCAGCACTATTATTATTGTGTTTGAACATGCGTGGGAATTCTATTTCACTATTGGCTTTATATTCCGGAATATGGCGACGTCTTTTGATTTGATGAAATTGTTTGAGGGTGTAATACAAATGTACGTATTTTTGTAACAAAATTTTTCGGATACTCTATTGGTTATCATTTTTGTATGAATTAATCAGTAATTTTACCTCAATTATTATTAGAATTCTCCAGCAAGTGTTTGAGAAATTATTTTTAGGAGTATTTTTGCGTTACAAAATATTTTGTTCTAAATTATTCGGAAGTCTTTTTTATTTCGGGACTGCTCGTTTTTTCTTGAGAATTTTTCTTGCGCCATTGTCTTAGAATCACTGGCTATTCTAATCTATCTGAGGTATTGAGCAACAAAAAATTGTCATTTCTTAACATTATTACGATTGCTTGATTAGGTAATTTTTTTTTCTTTAGAATATGTTTATTACTTCAGTATTTACGTTTTACACTGTCATCTAGTTTCGTCAAACTAAAAGAAGTCGCCAATACAAAAAAAATTCTTGCCAGATTCTGTCATTGCTGTTATAACTTTGATTGAACATGATCGGGAATGGTTTTCCACAATATTAGCAGCCCCTCCTGCAAATTGGTAACGTCTTTTGATTTGACGAAATTTGTCGACTGTATAATACATAAGTACCATTATTTCATATTTTATATGTTGGCATTAGTAGTTCAAAGTTTTGTAATGAATTGATAAGTCGGGTATTTGTTAAATATTTCCCTCTTTTAAATGATAATAGAAAAAATGGAAACATAATTATCAATCACACAAATAGAAATTTATTTAGAGGCATTCTTCCATTTAGAAAGAGGATTTTCTCTTATTTGAATCCTACACCAGTGCTTCTCAAACTTTCTATATTTGCGACCCAATATTCAATCATAATTTTTTATCGCGCCCCCCTCCATACAAATAGTAATACATTCAATTCAATAATACTATACTTTGACGCTAAAGCTACCATACGACTTTAACCTGTTAAGTGCCACTGGCATATATATATATACGTCTCGTTCAACCGGTGTTTTAAATGCCCCGGACGTATATATACGTCTTTTCAAAGTACGATCTTTTCTGAGCACTGCTATCTATAAAATCACTCCGAAGACTTTGGAACGCAATAAAAGGACCTTAACAGTGTTTACGAAAGATTTACTTATATCAGAGAAGTTCCTTATTTATTCCCTTTCTCACCCACTCCAATGCATCACTTATATATACGCGCGCCTACGTGAAAAACAATTGCTTTGGGGAACGAATGGCGTAACTTTTAATTTGCAGTTAAGGGTTTAATGATAAACCGTACAAATTGTCAAGTCAAGTGTTAATTTTTGTTTTTAATGTTATACATATGACAAGCCTATGGGGCTACTGGTAATTATTAAACTTGTTCTTAACTTAGTATTGTTAAATCAATTATAAAATGTATTGCGCAGTACTGATACATTTATAAGTGTATTATATCAGTGGAAATATTAATTTTATTTTTTATTATATCGCATTGTATTTTACTTACTTTCAGTGAATTAATAATTTTTTAAAATAATCTTTTGACTTTTTAATATGTTCGCGCCCCCCTTGTAGAGTTATCACACCCTCCTGGGGGAGGGCATCCCACAGTTTGTGAGAAACGCTGCCCCACACGCATTTTTAATCTGAAATAAAAATAGCTTTTGGAATGGCGTAGGAGAATTACATATCGAAATTCTAGAGATGGATCTCTTAATCGCAAACATTTCTTTGTTTCAAACACAATTTGCATTACTTCCTACAAACTACAATTACGCAACAAAAACTCGATATCAGTCTTTTTGACTGGTTCAACTACCTGCAAAATTTCGTCTTTTTGTTTTCTTGATTACTATTTTTATTGATGAAACATTTTTAAAAGAGAAAATTAAAAAAAAAAACCGGTCGAGCAAAACAAATACATACATTCTATATTTAATCTACCCATCACAGAATCTACGAAACAAAAATTGAATCTTTGCAAAACAGAACCGATAGCTAATCGCTCGCTTCTCGCCTATCCCCAAAACAAATCACGCCGGAGAAATTAACTCGGCGTTAAAAATTTACCCTTTGACTGAAAAGATCCGATTCCAAACACTGAAGTCAAATCTTGATAGTTCTGGGATCGCATATCGCAACCCGTTCACGTCGCCGTGTGTAATCAGCGTTTAATATCTGAGAGGCAGTTTGCTATTAACGTTAGCGTGTTCTGCATTTTTTTATTTCCACGAGCACGTCCTTATGCACAGATATCTGATTTCTCCCGTAACATGAACACAGCGAGCCTTAAATTAATGTTAACGAGTTTTGAACCCTCTGGATCCGTGTTAAAATAAAGTAAACAAATAATTGATAAGTCGAGGAAACGAGTTTTAATTTATCCCTGAGAATTTACCCACACCTTCTTTTTCATGTACTTACTTATCTGAGGTCGAATTTATAATGTGTAGCTCTACGGTTACTAAAGGTTGCTTCATTTTAATATTTTTATTGTATTTTATGAGAATGCAAGTGTAAAGAATTGCGCTTGTGTAATAATTGGAAGTACTCGCAGGTGTTGTGATATCGAAGAAGCATGATTATGCAAGCGCATTATTACATCTACTTGAAATTAAAGTAAGTATAAGTGCCTTTATATATTAGAAAAAATACACAGTATGCAAATAAAGCTCTAATAACTATCTTATAATAGGAAAAACTTACTATTTTTCAATTCCTACTATTAGCTCACAATACCATGTATTTAATTATATATATATATATATATATATATCTTCTTAAAATTTTGAATCGTTAATAAAAAAATTTTTCTATTCATCCACAATCAAGTTCAAATAATTTTTTTAAACTTGTAGTGGTTACTTGATGTTAATACAGTTTTTTCAAGTATTAATTCATTAATTATTGGTTAATTAATTAAATTAATTAGCGGTTTTAAACGCCATCTTAGATACGTTTCCATTGTTGTAACAATGAAACTGTGTTAAAACAATGACAAAAGTTGGCGTCGAAAACTGATTTTTCAGCCAAACTAGCCAAACAGGGTGTGCATTGTTACAACAATGCAGACAAGTCATGCTCTTTTTGCAATTCCTAGTATCAGTTCACTCTCTCCATATATATATATATATATATCTTGTTCAAATTTTCAACGGTTAATAAAATACTTTTCTACTCATCCATTAAAAGTAGGAATTGACTTAAAATTTTTTTTTTCATATTACTTGTTTGTAACTGAATTGTAATAGGCTCTATGGATGGTAAGTTAAATGAGTTTAAAAGAATTATTGCTCGAGAAATGTTAATTTGTATAATAAACACTAAACTGGTTAGTGTGTTGTTTAAAAATTTGATTGAATGGACTTAATTCATGAAGGGTCACGTGATAAATACAATCACGTGTTCTCTATTGAATTCAAGGCTGACTTTAGTCTTATACTAGCTCAATTTGTAGAACTCGGTGACAGTTTCAAGTTTGATAACTGGGTAAAGATGTTCAATATTAAAATTCTGTAAAAAATTGAAAAATTGAAAAATAAATTATATTAACTCCTTCCAGGCTCATTTTATTTCTGGATTATGGATCAAAAACAGTCAATTTTTTTATGCTTATTTTCAAACATACATATCTTTTTTTACTTGACAGCACCATTCGCATACAAAATCTCCTAAGAATTAACATAAAAAAATCTATTTAAATAAATATTTACCTGTGAAGTTCGCTTTCTGTATGGCAGAAATCATTAGACTTTGGAGTCCATTCACACTAACTATAAATATAAAGCTCAGAATACCTATCTTTTATCTTGAATTACTAATTTTATTTACATCTTTTGCATTTACATACATAATTATGAAATTATTCATCAAAATTTGAACGTATATGATAAATTCGAAAACATAGTACTGCACATAACCCAACATCGAAATCTAGACAGTAGAATATTGTTTCTCTTTTTACATTCTTCCCTTTACTGTCTGTCTCTCTTTGAGTAGCAAATAATACACTGTAATGTCGGATTAGTTTTTCTCTCTGTTGGGGGAAGGTAGTCAACAAAGTGTCTTTCAGATAAGCGTGAAGGGGGATGCTCTACAGAAGAAAGTCCGCTTTTTACAGAAAATTCCAACGAGTGGTACTTTTCAATTATTCGAAACCACAAAAATCAAATGTGAAATAATTCGGAAGAGATTTAGTGCACAGTGTAAATTTTACAGTGCCCGAGCTACACTCGGGATGAGCCAGGAAGGTAAGTTTCGCCTGCTCGAGATCAATACGGTAAAAGTCCAGAAGGTGTTAACCGAGTAAATTTAAATAAAGTACTTTTTGTTGAAAATTATATGCTTTTTATTGTTCATAAATATGTACTTTTTAAAAGAAAGCTTCTAAAAATAAGTAAAAGCGACGCGCATGTGATAATTGACGGGAAACATATGTTTCCATTTATCATATGACTACAACATTGCACGAAATTTAGCCCATCAAACAGTTAATGGTATGAAAGTTGTCCTGTGTTAACTTCAAGGGTCATAATTTAGAAGAAAGCAACTATCACTTTCAGTATTTGGGATAAAACACAGCTATTAAAGGAGTAATAGCATGGAATTTAGAAAGAAGTCCAGAAATCAATCTTTTCATTATGCTAAAAATTTTTTTTTAAATCAATTAATAAGAAGGATTTTATGTCAGAATATTTGTATTTTAACATTCAAAACAAATACAATGTATCCTTACGAATGCTATCAATTTATAAATCTAATTAACTCTTGTCTATGATTTGTATTTCCAAAATCCACATTTTCATTTTCAACTTGTGGGAAATCAATCAAACAATTTCCAGTAATTAAAACTTTTTAAAAAATAAAAGAAAATGCTTTAATATATAATTTTTCCTATTTTTGTATAAGTAATCATTCATTTTGACATGTTTTGTGTTGATCACCTTAAATTAAACTGAAAAAAAAATCGGTTATCCTAAGATTAATGTAACAGTTTGATTTTTGATCAATTGCTATTGCTTATATATTTCTTTTATGTTTTTGAAATAAAGAATTTAAAAAAAAAATCTTTTTCCAACAATGACTGGATGAGAGAAATTAGCTTTTTTATTTCCTTGTAATCTTTTTAAATGATTTATGATAATTTTGCATAATCATTTCTGAAAACAATTATTCAAATGCTTCTTGTTAGCCGATTTCTCTAAGCTCTACACGGTACCTTAAAATTTTCCCATCACGTGTTTTAATTCCTCGCTTTTTACTACTAACTTCTCTTTCTAAAAATAATAAGTAAATGAAAGTAAAATATCTTAATCTTAATAGAAATAATACATGGATCATTTAACACATTTCCTATTCACATTAATGGTGAGAGTAATACTTTATTTTAGAAAATAACTTTAAATGAGGAATGCATTTGTATTTAAAAACTCAAAAAGGTTTCAAAGAGAAAAAAATCTTACAAAGATCAATTGGCAAGATATAAGGTACCTAAATCTATTCTTTTTGACAGTTAATTTGAGCTTAATAGACTTAATTACAATTAATACCAGTGCTCAAACAAGGGGGGTCGTCGAGTCCGACCCTTCCCCAAAGCCCTTGATTTTTTTCTACTGATTCTAATCCTATGTATATAGTACGTAAGATTTAACTAAGTATTTATTATTAGTAATTAATTTCAGTAATTTATGCTAAGTATTCAATAATTATTTTTATTAATTTATGCTAATTATATTCATTAGTTAATTGGTTTTATTAATTTATGCTAATTATATTCATTAATTAATTGAATTTTTTAATTAATGTCAATTATTCCTTAATTAATTTTTCCTGCTTTTTGTTCCCAGAAAATAGACAAAATCAAATTAATATGTTGGAACATGGTACGAGAATAGTGGACTTTCAACCCTGGACCCTCCTCCCTTTGAAAGATTCCTGTGTTCGCTACTGATTAATACTTATGATTTTTTTTAAATTTTTAAATAGAAATTACGCGTATAACGCGCACTTTTAACACAAAAAAATAAAATCAAAATTTACGGGTCCACGTTATTTTACGTTCAAAAATGAGAGCTTTAAAAATAAAAAAAAAGGAAGAGCATAATGTAATGTTTGAGACAAATAAAGGTAGCGTGATATTGGTTAATTTAAATGTTAAGTTTAATTGCGTCACAGCTTTTATTTACAGATTTACATTGAAGTTATTAACTTAGTAATGAGATTATTAGAGTCCAGTTCTGTAGTTTTGTAAAGAGAAGAGGGTTTTTTTTTTGGAGTCCCGTGCTCAGTGAACGTTTTAAGGGCATCTCCCGTACCCTCTCTCCAGGGTTCGGGGGCGACAGGAGGTCGGCGTCTTTAGCTTCCAGTTACATCCGGTCGTGGATGGAGAGGGGCTCCTCGTGGTGTCAAAGGTTGCCGGGCGATGTCCAAGACAAGCCACGCAATATTTTTAAGAGTCCAGGTTTCAATGCACGTGTGATTACCATACTCACAACTGTGTAGCGGGAATCGTCACAATAGAAAAATTTAGAATTCTGAATATATCGAAATAGTATTTATTTGAAAGAAGTGACATTCCATAGGAACTTACAGGAATATAATGTAAAAGGTGTACTGTTTTTTCCTAAATTTCGGAATAATACCTCGAATAAATTACTTTAAAGCATAGATTCCCAAACTTTTTTGTCCCATAGACCCCTTACCATATTTTTCGGTTTTGTGTAAACCCCTGCTTATTTAATACTAAGTTTTTGCAAATTTATCAACTTAAATGTTTTTTGACAGCTGGTATAGAACTACTTATTTTAAAAGTTTACGTTTCTAACTGGAGTTAAGTACTGTGTTTAACACTTAAGACACACATGTGAATTAGTTAATTAAATTTTAATATAATATATAAAATAATTGTGTTACATAAAATAATTAAGTAAAATCAAATGCCTTTAATGGGTGGAATGAATCTGGTGCTTCAATAACACATTTTTAACATTTGGCATCAATCTTTTTAGGTTTAACCCTCAATCTCCTCGGTTAGTAGGATCAAATCTTCCTTTTTTTCTTTCTTTTTTTTTTCATTTTGGAGATTGGCAGCCACGCTGAAACTCCTCCTCTTTAAGAAAAGTAATTAAAAACTTTCTTAAGATGTTTCAAATTTGAAATAAATAACAGGTATATCTTTTTAAAGCCAAAATTTCTGACATTCGTTTCTAAACTTTGCTTTAAGATCTTCATTAGGGCTATTAAAATAAGTTCCGTTTGAAACCAGACATTTTTTTGTGCTTTTTTTTTAATGTGACAACATGAATTCATTACTTACTGTGATATTACCATGGTCAAAGCATTCTAAAACCTGGTTTCAAAACCTGAGTAAAGGGCATTTAAATGTTGAACGTAAGTTAAAACGTCATTTTTCTGACAGATTGTGACAAATTAAGAAACTTAAAACTCACGACGTCCAGTTTTATACTCCTTTAACTTGATTCTGGCAAGAAACATTAAAATGATGGGCTTTTTTTAATAAAATTGTATGCTGTCGCCTTATAATTGCAAATTAACCCCAGTAAATTTAGTAAATAAATCTGTTAAATAGGTAAATATGTGGTCTACACTTAACTAGTTTTTCTATTAAAATTAAAGTAATAATCTGGTTTAGGCTGTCGTAGACCCCCATTTACTCCTCATGGACCCCCAAAATATTTTGTCACTGCCGTGGACCCCTTGCAGGTCGTCATAGACCCCTGGGGGTCCATATAGACCACTTTGGGAATCACTGCTTTAAAGCATAAGAGCATTATGCACATATACTTCAGGTTTCTTCGTAAAAGAGAAGGTGTGAGTTATAGGGCAAATATATCTATAAAAGTTAAAAATTGCAGCTTGAAAGTATCGGTACACAATATACGCCGGATTTTACGGTACTTTTTTCCCCAAGAAAATGAAAACATTTTTAAAAATATTTTATTAAATTGCTATAGAGAAGAGCTACTGGAACTTACTCTTACTTCGTACATAGAAACGGATAGATTCCATTACATAATTCGAATCTATTGAATAAATAGCTAGGAAGATTACAAGCATTGTATAAAAATCATGAACTTTGACTTCGATGAGAAGTCTGGCCCAATTATTAATAATGGCGATAAACCAGAGGTGGGCAAATAGCAACCCGCAAAGAGCCTTTTTTGGGGGGACCCACCATGATAGACAGAAAATAAAATATAGAGAAAACGTTCTCTGTATTTGAGTCGATACATATTTCTAAGTAATTTTTTCTTGCATGAAGATCAACAAGAGTAAATACAGATACAAGTTGACTGACATTGGCTTGAGGGCTGTGATGAGAATTTCAATAATCAACTCCCTCCTGATTTCAAAAATGTTATAGAAAAGTGGGATAGGGTATATTGTGTCATTAAACTCTGATTCTACTATTAAATGTGTGTGTGCGTGTGTGTGCGTGTGTGTGCAGCTTATATGATATAAAACTAACACAATAATTAAATTAAATAAAACTGCCACTATATTTTACTTAACTTTATTGATTTTTATGGTACAATTTATACCTTTTGGGGGTCAAGGTATCGGATCATGGCTGGCGTGTCACGAGTTCGAGCTCAGTTCCACTGAAGATCCGCCGTGTTGGGGAGCGATGCACGTTAAATCTGTCGAGAGCTCAAACATCCTCCCTTTGATGTGGTGTGGTAGTTAGAAGGGGGGGGGTGCCAGCTCAGGTGTCGTCCTCGACACTTGACCGTAGTTCAAAATTACGAGGTCCGTCGCCAAAAGCCCTCGTGTAGCTTAACAATGCGACGTTAATATTCACTCACTCACTATACCTTTTTTGAGAGGCAAAGTTAATTAATGAAAGCAGTTATTTTTAAAAGGGCGGTCTTCTAGTATCCTCCGTTTCCAAAATGTGACCCTCGAGCTCAAACAATTGCCCATCCCTGTGCTAGATCATTGCATTCAATTGTACATTTTCAGAAAAATGCTAGGAATAAGCTAATGTATTTCACTAACTAAAATAAAAAAAAGTAACTAAAAACCATATTAACATAAACAAGGCTTTTTAATTATTGGCAAGAAGAAATGAAAATTTAGATACATTTTCTTACTTCTTGCCAACCCAGCTGTTTCGACAACTAAATGCAAAAGAGACTGAAAGAATCCTAAGTATTGGTTTGTCTCTCTCTCTCCCATTATCCCTATATTATAAACTCCAGCTACAGTCACGCCATTTGTAAAATTAATGCGTCTGGATTATGAACCTAATGGCTTGTATGATTTGTTTTTGGAGTCATAATGGTCCTATTTTTCTTTTGTTTTTGTCCCCAACACGGAAATGTTTCAGAAAAATCGAGACATCGTAGGAGACAAAAACAAAAAAAATCTTTAATAAGGCTGCCATGAACTTTTTCTGAGGTTACAGACGATGAAGCGCAAATTGGTCGAATCTACACCTGTTCGCCGGTGGATGGGAAATGAATAAATTCACCTCTCAACAGAATTGAAGGTATGATTTTGAAAAACAACAAAGGAGATCCTTAAAGATTGTTTTAGAAGGAAAATAATATGTGCCACAAATAGTAAATTGCATATATTTTCCTTGCATTACGCAAGAATCATTTTCATTGAAAGAAAAAAAAGATGGCAACTACTATTTGCCGTCATTTTTGTTTACAAGCCTAAAGTTTTTAATAGTTCGAGGGAATTTTCTCTTATATACAAATTAGTCATAATCATTAAATTACGCAAAATTTATATTCTTAAATCAAAATTCATTAAAAAGTTTTTTTTTAATATTTTGATTAATAGATGCATTTAAAAGTGATTTTCATCTTGTTTTAGAAAAACAATACGGAATTTATGTATTTAAAGTTTGTAGGTAAAGTTGAAATTCAATTCAAATTTGTTCAATAAAATTCATGACGGCCACGTGATCAATTTTATCACGTGTTTTCCACTAAATTCAAAACTGTCATTAATTAGACTTGTATTTATTGTGTTCTACTTGCAAAATTTAGATAAAGTTTCAAATTTAATAAATGGATAAAGATGTTCTAATATCAAGATTCTTCAAAAAGTTTTTCAAAATTAAAAAGAAATTCCTACATTTTTCGTATGTTTTTAAATAAAGTGCACTTTGTTTACCTATGTGCATTATTATTGCTGAAAAAACATTTATTTTTGAAATAATAACTTCTTTAGGCGCGTTTTGCCGAAAAATGAATCTAAATTAAGCGTCAGGTTTGGCTGCGTTACGCTCAATCCTGTTTACTCGACTCCAGTTGGCAGTCGTGCTCAGGTCGATGACGCTCGCTTAGTTTTGAATTGAAAACTTTTTTGGAGTGGGAGATTTTTTAAAGGAAAAATTTCATACGCATTTTTTTCCGTGAAATTTTATTTTCTTTAATTAAATATTACTGCCATGCAGCTCATTTCCATTCAACTCCAGCAAGTGAACTACAGAAGAGGAGTCCAAGCGAAAAGAATTGGAAAAAAAGTTTATTTTAATGCAAGAGATACAGATAAGAAGAAATGTAACACATGGGATACATTTTTTGATTCAGTAGAAAGAGCATTTAAGCAACAAAAATGTGGCAAAAGAATTAAAATCTAAAACTGTAATAAAGTTTATTGGCGAGAAAGTTACCAATATTTGGTTTATACTAGTAATGACGTGAAAGTAAAAGCATTAATAGTCAAAAAGTATGAGCCCTCTCCTTTTGTTTGTTTAGAGAATTTAAAGAAAAGTAAACGGCTCTCAGGGTATAAGTTTTCTTTGCCTTGCATAGTATACGGCGTTATATAAGTTATATAAACGAAACTACGCGTATTATCGTAACGTTATTGGCGACATTATATAAAACGAAGCACATGGTTACCAATTAAGCGCGTACAACATAAGCGAAATCGGTGTTGCTAACGTGACGAGTTATTTTAAACGTTGGCGTTGTTGCGATAGTACGTAAGTACCATATAAAATATATATTATATAAATATAATCTATGTAAGTAATTTCTTCTTCTTCAATGGCTTGACAGCCCTGGGTGGGCCCTGGCCTTCTCCAGAAGTTTTCTCCAGGTATCACTACTTTTGGCAACTGTTTTCTACTTTTTAACCTTTAAGGTATCCGAACACGTTCAGAGTACTTTTTAACAAAATAGCATACTAAAACATTATAAATGCTCCTTTAGGACTCAATACCAATAAATATTACTATTTAACTATCAAAATTTAAAATAAATTACCTGAATTTTACTAAAATCACAATTATAAGTGAAATTTTAGCAATATTTTTGAAAAACTTGAAAGCAGTTAGAGAAAAAAGTAAAAAACATACATTAGTAAAAGTATTACTAAAACAAATTAGATACATTTATCTAGAAAATGTACTAAAATTTTAATTCGTTATTAAAATTTGAAAATTTATTGAGTAAACATTATAAGAAATGTTACATTTTTTGTGAGACCATTATTTAAATAACCATCAATAACTCAAAAAGTATTCATACAATAAGAAATATTTTAGTACATTCTCTAGAAAATAACATAAATATCAGGTTCAAAAAGTTTTATAGAAATACATTTGCAATATTCGTCGCTCAAAATCTACATTCCAATGATAGATTTTGAGCAATTTAAAGGCCCACTTCTGGTAGATCAAAAACCCACTTCCGGTTTTTCTAAATTTATAAAATTGATTGTAACTTGGCCTCTAGGTAGTGTAGAAACAAAACAAAGTATGTTTCGTCAAGTCAAAAGATAGCTCTATTCAATAAAATAAAAAACAAAAATATCTGTCTTGACTGAATTTGGTCATTTTCAACATTTTCGGATACCCCCTTTAAAATATTTAGGTCTGTTTTGACTCAGTCAGTCCATCTTAACGGGGGTCTGCCCCCGAGGTTAAGTAATTTTCATATAATTATTTTTAAATAATAAGACTAATTGACATTTAAATCGTATATACTTATATATAAATGTATAAGAACGCGTGATTATTTGAGTGAGTGAGTGAGTGATTTTGGGGTTTATTGGCGCAAGAGCCGATTTCGGCTATACTGCGCCAAACATTTGTTTTAATATCTGTGTCTAGACGGGAAGAGAGAAAGAAAGAATGAATTGAATGACAAGAGAGAGGGTCGAAAATAGAGAAGGATCACTAGGGTACCCGGGTTCGTGAAGCCCGTGTTTACCAAAGACAATAAACCCCGTGGGAAAAGGAAAAGATCACTAGGACACCTCGGGATTGTGACACCCGTACTCACCTAAAGAAGGGGAGCCCCTTGAGGGGCATGTGATTATTTGAATATTGCCCCATAAAAAAGAGAACTACATAATGCCCGCATGCGAATGTGTCGAAAAAAAACTTAGTACAATGTATAGTATACAGTAAAGCAGACTGCGGTGCCGTAGGGACTGGGTTCGAATCCCGGAGAAGGCATGGATGTTTGTGTTGTAATCCTTTCTCTTCTGTCTGTGTTGTATACCCCGTGTTATACATTGCGTGGTGCACGGGGTTTATAAATGTTAAAAAATAAAATAAATAAATGTATAGTATAACGTAGTAAACATGTGACTAATGACATGACATGAAATTTAGTCCATTTAGCTAGAAGTTCTACATTAAATGCTATTATTCCATAAGATTTTAAGTGGGACTCAGCTATATTCTAATTCTATTTAACTCCTAAGAAAGATATTTGTAATAGAAATACAAATTCTACTAAACTTTAACCAACAGTTTATTGATTGATTTAATTTCAACCTATAGGGTTTATTGTATCATATTTTATTCCTGAGTATGGATACGTATGAGTACGTTTTTAAGATTATTTTTCAAGTTATAAGGTTTTTTTTCTTTGGAAAATTTAACCGTATTGAAAATGATTTTAGTACACATTTAACTAATTGATTTTCAATTATTTAAAAAGTCAAATTGGAAAAAAAAATGCAGTAAATTCCCGGTATCAATACATTGCGTTTTACTATATTATTTCGATTGCTTTTCCAAACTGATGACAATATATGAATTAAAGTAAACTGCATATCAATCATATTGTAACAAAAAAATATATTCTCATTCTCTGAGAAAAATAAACTACTCAGTGCTTCAACTGTTATCGCGTTTTTCATATTTTTTTAACACAAACACTGGCGATTAGCTAAATTATATCGATTAAACTAAATTTTTAGAATGCATTTACGTTCATCCTTTGACTTGAACTATTAACAAAAGAGGAAATACTTTCATCAATCGATTACAATGAAAAGTGGCTATAGTTACGACTGTGCTTTCAGGATACCGTAAGCTGTTGTTGTTGTTGTCGTGTCCTTCCCGCAGGGAAGGAATGAAAGTTGCCATTGCCTGTGAAACATGTTGGACTTCTTAACGATAGATGGCGACACCACCTATCTCCACCTCCACAATTTTGGCATGGAACTGAAGGGGAGGGAAATATTCTCCAGCTCCCTGCACTCGTGGTTTCTGCTGCGACAGCCCACAAGACTTTCGGACCCACTGATTTAACGAGCACGTACTCCGTCTATACTCGGTGGTATTTAGTGGCATCGGGCATCGAGTCCGATAGTCTAACCACTAGGCTACCCACGGCCCATACCGTAAGTTTAAATGAATATGTGTGCATTCAATATACTCATTTCAAAACCAGCCTATTACACCTCTTTTTTCGAGCTTTATAATCATATTTATAATAATGGTAGTCCCCTTTGTCTCCCATATATGTTTCTCCCATGATTTAAATTCATTGAAGTTATTGACATTTTGATTGTAATCGATTAAGCTAAATTTTTTTTAGTGGATTTTTCTTCGTGCTTTGATTTTCACTTTTAGCGAAAGTGGAACTACTTTTAGTAATAGATTACGATGAAAAGAAACCTTCGTACTTCCCCCCCCCGCCTTTTTTTCCATCCCATAACTAAACAGGAAGAATGAGTTGAACATACTAATTTCAAAACCAATTTACCTCCCTCACATTTTCCCCCCTATTCCTAAATTTATAATGACATTTATAATAACGATGTTTCCCTTTGTTTATAGTTCCCCCATAAATGTTTCAGTAAAAATTCATTTAATTTAAATTCATTGGAATTACTTTACTACTCAGTCTAATCTATCTGATCTATGTATATGTTACCGGCAAAGTATGAAATACCGGCATTCTATACAATGCCGGACGTATTTAGGCAAAGTATGAATTATGAGATTTATTACATGCTTTGCCTAGGCATTGTATAGAATGCCTAAATCCATTTAGGCAAAGTATGAAAAAAGGTCATGATGTGGATATTAAATCAATGACTTACACTCCTAAAAGCACAAATGTTATTCTAACAAAAAAAATTATTGTTAAATTGTGATTTCGCATATACTTGTATTAAAATTCCTTCTGAAGTTCCAAGTTGATAGAATCCATCCTATTTCCCACTCATTACAAGTGCCAATATATTGACATTCGGAAAAAAAAATCAAAGTTTTGTACTACAATACCTTTTATTTAAATAATTTTATGTTTTTTCTGGCAAGTTTCACGTAGGTGGATGTACAGTTCAATATTATAACGTGTAACGTTTTTGTATTTGGATGAAAGTTCTTTCAGAACTCTATCACATCCCCAGAATCAGGAATTTAATTTTGCTCTTGGCAAATTAAATTCCTAGAACAAATTCACATCGTCAAACGAGGTGTCAAAATAACCGGTGGCAATTGGTATCGCCTACATGGTGCCGCACTAAAAAGGGATACCAGCCCCTGGGGAATGTACTAGGTCTGAAAATGGTAAAAATATCAATTTGCAGCCCCATTGGAGGAAAAAAAGAATCCGTGACATAATACTGTATAGCAGTTCTTCCCAACAGTTTTCTCTTCCGGACCGGTCAACGTTTGATAATTTTACGACGACCGGCTGAGGGTGGGATGTTGATTATTTATATTTTAAATTGTTTTGATTTTATAATTTAATTGTATCTAATCATGCCTTCAGAATAAAATTCAGTTGCACCAAAAATAATTATAAAAAGATTTTTACATAAAATATAAAGTGATTTCCATGGAAAGTCGCACAAACACGAGAAAAATACACCCCAGTAATTATAATGGAAATAATTTAATGCTCCTTGAGTGGCCTGATACCCTTTGTACCAGGGACTAAGGGTTGGGGACCATTGTTTTATGGTACTGACGCCTTCTTTAACAGTTTACATTTATTTTCCACAAATATCACATCACAGCTATTCAGCAACCAATAGTCCCTGGGTTCCTTCTTAGTAGTCATTTTAGCATTTTTTATATCAGTTATTAACTTCTAGTAAATAATTTCAGTTAAGAAAAAAACCCTTTCTTTTTTGGAGCATCAACTCGAGTTTTGGACAACTAGCCGTTAAATAGTTGTTTCATGTCTATGGACCATGGGTCGGCAACCTTTTAGCTGTTGCGTGTCAAACCAATCTACTAATATGATTCAGCGAACCACACAGTAGAGCATGAAACAATTCAAAAATTTACAAATTTATTGAGTAGTACAAAGTGCAACTGAGAATTGTACCGCGTGCCACATGTGGCACGTGTGACATAGATTGCCAACCCCTGCTATAAACAATGGCTCCTTCTCCAGCACTATAGCTTGCTCCTCAATTTTCAGGTAGCACAGGAAAAAATCAATTTTTCGTTGAACAAGTTTAAGTAAAATTGAGTATTTTGGCATTTCCGAACAAACAGCAATGCACAACTAACAAATTCTGAGCCTGAGATACGCGTTAAAAGTTTTATGTCTTGCCAATTGACAATATTTGAAATGAATCTGAGATGTATTTCATACTTTGCCGGTTTCTCATTAGGCATTCTATAGAATGCCTAGGCAATGTGTGAAATAAGAATCATTTCATACATTGCCGGCTAGATTTAGGCATTGTATAGAATGCCGTATTTCGTACATTGCCGGTAACATATATATAAAGAAGAAAAGCAACTCACTTACTCATCACGATATCTCTGGAATTATTAGGCCCACAAATATGAAATTTAGCAGGATGCTTCTTTTGTTGAACATAAATCAGTTTTGTGAAAATAGAATCCCAGGAGGGGTTAAGCGGGTGCTGCATACAGATAAAAATTTCAGATTTAAATTATCAGGCCTACAAATATGAAATTTAGCAAACATGTTTCTTTTGTTAAATAGAAATCTGCTAAGAAGCTTTTCTTTAATCCTCTTCCAGCATTTTTGAAATTTTTGACCTACAGCCTTGAAATTTGATTTGTTCTTTTTGTTGAGTAGAGATCGGATAAAATCAGTTTTGCGGTATCGATTCTCAGGTCTGGTTGCGAGGGTTTAATGGGGCGTTCTAGATAATTTTCCTGTTATGAAACAATTAGACCCCCAAACAGACTTGAAATTTAATAAACATGTTTTTTATGCTGAGTAGAGACCAGCTGTGAATGGTTTGGCAGAAATCGGCTTCCAAAGGTGGTTACGGGGCGTATAAAAAAACTTCCGTTTTTAATTAATAGACTTGGAATTAGGTGAACAAATTTATTTTGTTAAATATTGATCCGCTAAGAACGAGTTTATCAAAAATCAACTTTCAAGGAGGGGGGAGGTGTTATAAGCATAAATTCCCATTTTGAACTATAAAATCCAGGGTCACGAAATTTGCCATATATGTTTATTTTATAGTTAGAGATCCGATACGATCTAGAGAGGCAAAATAGATTTTTTTTAAAAATTCAGTTTTGGAATTATTACACCTACAGATTTGAAATTTTGCAAGCATGTTTCTTTTGTTGATTAATGATCTACTTAAAATGGAGTTTGCAGGAATCGACTCAAAAGGGGCAGTTACAAAAACATTAAAGAAAAATATACCTCCATTTTAGAAATTCACACAAGTCCTGTCCTTTTTAAATCAAGAAGCGCGAAACCTATAGCAGCGTTTCTCAAACTGTGGGGCGCGGCCCCCTAGGGGTGTGTGATAACTCTGTAAGGGGGCGCGAGCATATTGAAAATTAGAAAATAAAAGATTATTTCAAAAAATTATTAATTTACTGCAAGTAAACAAACAAAATACATTCTGACATAATGAAATATAAAATACACATTTACACTGATTAATGTATCGATACTGCGCAATGTATTTAATAATTAATTTAACAATACTAAGTTAAGAACAAGTTTAATAATTACCAGTTGCTCCATGGGCTTGTCATACATAAAAATACATACAAGAATTAACACTTAATTTTGATAATTTGTACGGTTTATCAGTGCCGGTTTATCCACCGGGCGCATGGGGCGGGCATCCAGGGGCGTGGATGGGCTGGTTGTAAACATATTTTTGGTTACAAATTTCGATCCTCCAGTACCAGGGATCGTAGTAGGTGTGCATATGTGATGGGGGGGGATGAAAATTAATAAATAAATAAGACCTTTTCTGAAATAAATAAATCTTTCATAAACACTGTCAAGGTCATTTTATTGCATCCCAAAGCCTTCGGAATAATTTTATGGATAGCAGTGCACAGAAAAGATTGTATTTAGGAAAGACGTATATATACGTCTGGGGCATTTAACGCACCGGTTGAGTGAGACGTATATATACGTCGGTGGCTCTTATAACATTATTGAATTCAATACATTATTTTTGCTTGGAGGGGGGCGATGAAATTATGATTGAAAATTGGGTCGCAAATATTGAAAGTATGAGAAGCACTGACCTATAGGAATATTTTTAAATGTATTATAAACTTAGTGATAGCACTACTCGATAAAAATAACTTTTAAACAACGATAGCGATATATAGTCATACAATATCATGAAAAACCAGGAGAAGCGGGGGGGGGGGTAATTGCTAGTCTCATATATATATTTGATTTGCTATTGATCACTTAAAAATATATAGCATTCAAACAAAAATGCATAAACAATAAGTCAAAGCAAATATTTTCTTAACATATCTTGGAAAAATTGCTGCAGAGTTCACTTCCATCAACTTACATCAGTTTCTTCAAAAAATTCTTTGGATTAAATGAGAAAAATCTTTAAGTAATGGAGTTTCAATTCTTTTTAGAAAACTATAGTTTGTTGTTCTTAAGTAACTTACTTCTTCAAAACGTCTGAAACTTTCTAAAGAAAGTCTTCTTTTTTCGAATTTGTAGATAAATAAAAAAAAATAAAGAAAACTTTTTAAAACTCCTGCGTAGTTTGAAATACTTTAAAAAACGAATCGAAAATTTCATTTCAAATGAAATTCTCCCCTACCACCGGCTTAAAAAAAAGTAACAAAAGTTTTACGGATGAAGTAGCTTTCTCTTTTCTATATAATACAGACAATAAAACAAAATACTTCAGAATAAAAAAAAAAACACGAACTCGGTATCTATATCTTTCTATGTGTATTAAAGGAAAACCCGGGCCACAAAATACAGAACTGCAAATTAAACTCAAATATTATTATATACCTCCGACTGGTCAGATGGGAGCTATTGAATTCTTGAACTTCGGACTTGCAGCGTCCAACGAGAAAGAAAAGAGGAAGTTTCTGCAAATAAAGTGAAGTAAATAAATAAAAAGATTCCGTGCGTAACTTCGTTCGTGAGCAAGCCGGGGGGTTGAGGAGAGGAGGTTCGTGGGTGTGGACGAAGCAAGAAGAGGATAGTATCAGCCAATTTTGGCGATGTCCTGAGCCCCAAAGGTCCGACTCCCACATCGTTCCTTCTAGTCAATCCAAGTTTAGAGAACTTGTGGTGTAAGTGAATACATTTCCCCCTGGCTTTTGAAACGGTTATGTTTGCTCTAAGCTTGGATAGCTGAGTACCTTAGAAACGTTCTTTCCTTTGGAGGAGAAGCAGAGAAATAAAGTCTTCATTATATTTATATTATTTTGATTAATGTTATACTAACAATTAGGGATTTAATTGTTGTGAAAATAATTCGATATTAACCTCCTCAGACTCGAGACAAAAATAAAAGCTTGATATTTTGAAAGAGGTACTTCAATAGTTGTTTTGATCACTCTGATGTATAGCAAAGTGCAATTTTTTTTTAATTTATAGAAGCTATGGGGGGTGTAGTTATGTGATACATCAGAAACAAGACACTACAATCAGAATTTTTTAAAGTATTTAGTAGTATTGAAACAATTAATTTAATCTTAGTCTTTAATCACACAATCCATACAATTCATAAATTCATCATGAAAATTAAGTTTTATTGGCGTTTTTGGTACACATTAGTAGTATTATTACGATAACATTATTTTTTATTTTCGTGAAATGCCTTGAAACTTTCTAGTAGTTGTAACGCATAGAAAAACCTTGTAGTCTGTACATTGTATAGTTGTTAAGGCCTAGCACTTCTCATTCCTGCACCTACTTCGGTGTGAGTCCTATCCCCAACCATTTCACGCATATGACTAGCTTCTTTATTATGAGCTGCTTGATGTGGAATGCAAGTCGTAACTCTGTGTTTTGGAGGAGCCTCATCATTCACACACCTCACAACTAAAGATTTTAACTCAAGAAATAGTTCTATTAATCTTCAAACCCCCCAAAAATATAACTAAAAATTAAAACAAAATTGACTTAAAAAGTATGTTTATAAGTGGTTGGGTCCCATTGTATCACAAGTGATACAAACAAATTTCATAAGTCATTATGCTTTAATATTTAACTAAAAATTACATTTTATGCTGTTAACTAGATAAAAGTACATTTACAAAAAAAAAAGCATATTTTAAAAATTGTTTAATATTTGTACATAAATAAGACTAAAATACTGACTTCGACGACGTGCACACATCTTGTTTTGATTAAGAGACGCTACTAGATATCGCTATCATGGATAGGTACTGCCAAGTGTTGATTAAAGGAGGAAATTATATGATATATTTCACTTTATATCTCATGTGATGCAACCAGTCCCAAATTTTTTTTTGCTGTTCAGCCTTCATAAAAAATTATGAAAATTTGTTTCACATTTGATACAAGGGAACCGAGGAGGTTAAACCGACTATAGGTATACCACTCCATTTTTAGACTATGCCTAACATGAAAACATTCTCAAAACACATTTGTAGTCAGAAAAGTAAGGTTGCACTATAAATGGGAGTTGAGTATTATGGAATACCATTTATATTTCTTAAAATAACTTTACTGGTTTACTATGAGCGATTGTACGGAATTACCACTTGTCAAAAAGAATAATATTTATTTCGTTGTTATAAAAAAAGTTATTTTTTTAAAAGAATGATAAATGGAGGGTATTATGGAATATTTGGATAATATGGAATAGAGTTTGCAGCCCCGGGATCCCGAAATTCCGGGATTCCGCAGGTTTTTTCAAATCCCGGGATTAAAATAACTAATCCCAGGATTTAATTTTTTTGTGTGAATTACAAATTTGAATTTTTTTTAAAGTATTGTCAATCTGGTATAACATTTAATGTATCTTATTTACTTTTTTTGTACTGATGCGTTTAATGTCAGTTTTCTTACGTGTTGAACCTTGAAGGGTTCGAGGTGGGTGTGTATGTTAAACCATGGAATTTGATATATTTTCTCTTATTTTCTTCTATAACTTTCTCCTCATCACGAGTGGGGTCAGAAAACGGACATTTCTCCCACCCTCAGGATGTCTGGTGTCAGCTAACTTGGACAGAGGCAATTAGAATTTTTGGAAGATATATAGTAGGATTTTCAGTCCCGGAATTCCGAGACCCTGGGATTCCGGTTTTTTTACCAATCCAGAAATCCCGGGATTAAAGTAACTAAGTAAGTCTGTCTAAATTATATTTAAAAACAATTTTCTCATACAAATTTTCTAAGAATTTAATTCGTTAAAAATTTATATTTTGTTTATGAAATATGTACGCAGAATTTTTTTGTGCAATTTTAAGTGCTATAGGTAAAAAAAAAATCTATGCACAGCTCTCATTTCTCGTATGGGAGAACGTCGCACAGATTTAAGTGACTCACTGCAATGCTTACACAATAATATAAACAAGATATCGAAGAATAGATTTCTTCACAGTTTTTGCTTCAATTAAATGCCGTTAATTAGTAGCGGACCTGCTTGGAAGACTTGAGACACTTCAAATCCCATTGCATGACTAACAGCTCATGCAACTGCATCTCCAATTTCAAATGAGATAGCTCTTGAAATTGATTCACATTCTGATTCAATAACTGGATCAATTTATACATACAAAAACCATTAAGTTTAACAGAAGAACTAAATAAAGTTATCAAAGAGGTATGTGCAACAGTGTAGTCTATTAGATTTGAGACGCTGTCATCAAAATTTCAAAAAAGGAATGTCTTTTTTTTATAAATAGAATGAGACGGGTTGACTACCTAAAAAGAACATACTCCTATTTAATGACGATAGTACCTACTAGTAAAGAAACCGAACGTGCATTTTCTTCGGCAGGACAATTTGTAACAAAAATAAGAAGCCGTTTCAACAATGAAACGCTGGGCGAGCTGTGTTTTTATAAGCTCATTTACAGAAACACAAGAAATGAAGAAATGCTTTTTTTTTAAACTTCATTTGGTACTAATTTTATTTGCTTTTTATGAATTAATTTTTTTATTTGTTTCATTAAAATAATATTAAATCAATTTTTAATTATATTTTCAGTTTTATTATGCAATTTCAATTATGCTAATATGTAGGTGTTCTTAATAAATAGTCCAATCCGGGATTTGGATAATGTAATCCCGAAATCTCGGGATTGAAAATATGACACGGGATTGCAAACCCAAATATGGAATAAATGGTTTGAACCATTGGAAAATTAAGTAAAACTTCATAAAAAGACATATTTTTAAAAATACATGAAAATCATTTCTATTTTGAATTTATTTACAAAAATCATAAATATAATATGCTTCCTCTAATCCAAAAAAATTCAAGGAGAGCCCACAAAAAAATCGCTAATCCATTTAATCTAAATTTCCCATCGTGTATCTTCGGAGAATTTTTCGTTGCAGAAGCTACATTCAGCGTCTTTGTTTTCCGGCTCTTTATATATAATTGATGACATGAAATCTATTACAGATTATCCATCAGAATGTAGCGATTCATTGCTGCTAATACTGAAGTCATCTCTAGGTCTAGAAAGTCGTTCTGATTTCTTATCAAAGTGTCTTTGAATGTTCTTTTGTTCTGAAGCCTCTGATTCCTTATTTTGGTCCTTTTCTTTTAGTTCATCTTCTAAAGCTTTTTTATATGGGGAGTACGTACAGGGAGAAGAAGATACAGCTTTCCTGTCTCCATTTGCTACTTTAGTCTTAAACGAGGCTATATTGCTATTTATATAATTAACAACTGTTATTTAACTCCCCATATATACTTAAAACTCCTTTTTAAACTTTATTTTCATTAAATATATTTCACGGATTATATGGAATACTATACTTTTACGTCGATTACCATGGAATATCTAGCATTTCACTTAATACCCAACACTCCATCTTGGAAAATAAACCTTTAAACTAAAGGACAAAAGGTTGTCAGCTAAACAATAATCACAGTATTACAAGCTACAATTCTTTTAGTGTACATTATGCTTAGCTTTAATGTTCAAGTCACATGTGTACTAATAGGTTAAAGTGTTTGAAAACTTACCTGCAAAAACTTTTGAAAATCGCAAAACACTCTTTTATTTTGTAGTGAGTGGTATGGCAACAGCAAGTGGTCAACATTCAATGCAATGTTTTATAAGAGTCTTTCTTCAGTAGTTCAAGGTTTCCCCTCGCATTAGCAACTACAAACAGAACCAAAACCTCGGCATCCCATACTACCCAACTATTACGTAATACCCGATCTTCATTCACATATAAGGTATATCACACCGTGTTTTCAATGTAGAGAAAGACTCTATAAGTACGCAATTTTTCCATTTAATGGGCACAAACTCAAACACAAACAACTTGGAATGCATTTCCAGGTAGAAATATGCCCCAATAATAAATGTCCAATTTATATAAATCCCAAATTTCCATCACACATAAATCCATCATAAAGATGTATTGTTATTACATGTATATTGATTTATCATAAATTGTTTTAAATAAGTAGAAATATTCTCTATAAATGTGAATTTTTTTTCTTTTAACATTTATATATAAAAGGATAACTGAGTGTTAAAACATTAGGCACGACATCTTCTGCGGAACGTATACTTCCCATAAATATTCATTGTAGCTGATGAAAAAACCCAATAGAGGCCCATAGCCCTTTTTTCAAACATAAAGAATATTCATAGATTGATTATTTATTAATGTTGCCCAAATAGCACAAGAGTTATTGGCGACGAATATGTAATACTGAACAATAGTCGACAAAGACGATACCTGAGCTATTACCCTAGTCTTCAAATTTCCACATTTAAGGGATTGCTCATGTCTTCCGTTAGTGGGAGAGGGTCGGAAGAAAGATTAGCCATAGTCAATACAAATTATATGTATTAATAATTCTCAATTGAGACACAAATTCAACAACTCAAACTAAGAAATACACCAATTACTAAATATGTGAAGCAATTGCGGGATAGACGATATACTAGAAGAATTAACAGTAAATTGGATCACTTACGTCTAGACAATACACCTTCTTATTCAATTCAATCTTATCCAAATTTAACGCTTTGTTGACCAAATCGTCAATCTTAATATTAATCAAGTAACGAAATTCTCTGGTCTAACTTCACGCTAGTCAATCACTGCTATCCGTTAGCAGTCTAGCCTCTCTCATTCTTAACTCGAAAGTTTACTCTTTACATACAAGTCTTAATGTACATAATCACATCATCTTCGGGGGGAAAGTTTTCAACAGAATATATTTTAAAGATCCAATTTTCCCCAAGAGGACTCTTAGTAAGAAGAACGCGAGTAGACCCGTTACACACACAAGGGGAGAAATCTGAGTGTTAAAATACTTCTAGTATTAAACACAACATACGCAAGAAATTTCAGTTAATTACTTTCAAAACTTTTTAGCAATTGCTGTCCCGTTTGGGCATTTTAAAAAAACACATTTCGAGTAAAACACGTTTTAAAGTATGACAACTTGCTTTAAGTAATGGCATCTGCTTTTGCTAAAACACTTGTAGTTTTTGTTCTAGTGAATGAAAAATAATAAAGTTGGTATTTTTATAAAGCTAATAAAACAAAATCATACAAAAATTGTCAATTTTTGACAAAATTCACAAGTTTAGGGTAGTGGATATCTTAAGTGAAAAATGTACTCATTGTTTTGAATTGAAATATCACATCTCCTACGCAGTGCCGGTTTATCCATTGGGTGGGTGCCCAGGGACCAGGGGCCCGGATAAGCTGAACTTAAATATATTTTCTGGTAATAAATTTCAATCCTTAAGCGCCCAGGGGCCCGTAGATCTTTTGCACCAGAGCCTGAAATGAGCTTAAATCGGCGCTGCTCCAATGATATACCAAGAGATCTCTTGATAAGAGATCCTCCCTCTCTGATAAGACATAGAAAAAATATAATAAAGAAACCAGTTGAAAATATATATTCGACTTTTTAAAACAGGTACTGAACTGAAATTTTTGGAAATCTGTGAACTACAAAAGAGTTTCCCAGTCAAGACTATATCGTGTTCAAAAATGTATAATAAAACAGTACTATAGGTCAGATGAATTTCTAAAAGAGGAATTTCCATTAAGTAAATTATAGTTAACTATTAAGGTATCCAACTACTCTAAAATTGTGAATTTTGCCAAAAACTGACATATTTTTTTATTTTATTTTATATAGGCCATCTTACTAGCTTTATAAAAATACCAAGTTTGTTATTTTCCATTCACTGGAACAAAAACTACAAGTGTTTTAGTAAAAGTAGATGCCATTACTTTAAGCAAAATGTCATACTTTAAACTGCGTTTTACTCGAAATATGTTTCTTTTTTTTGTTTTGAAAATGCTCAAACGAGAACAACGATTGCTTAAAAAGTTTTGAAAATAATTAACTGAAATTTCTTCTATATGTTTTGTATAATAGAAGAAGTGTTTTAAACTTCAGATTTATCAATCACTGTTTTATTACAAAATTTACAGTTTTATATGTGAATCTAATCACTGTTTTTTTAAGCAATTTCATATAATAACTAAGATAAAGTGCTTTAGTTTTTGTAAAAATTAAAATATCTCTTATCCTGCAGGTCATTTCAAAAATAAATAACAAAGCAACACAACAGAGCTGAAAAATTAAAAATTTGTTCCTAAACTTTTTGTACAGATTGAGCCCCGTTTATGTAATTTTTTACCCATTTTTTCCCAGTTTAGTAATAATAATTTCTTTTTCTCCTCTTAATTTTAGCATATTTTTCTTAAAATGTACTAAACAAATCTAAAAACCAAAAAAAAAAAAATCCCTATATCTCCATTCTTTTAAAAAAAAAGATTTGTCGCGAGTACTTGGATACCTTAAGAGAATTTATAAAAAGTTTTAATAATTATAAAAGTAATTTAAATTATGTACCTACAAAATTTAATCATATACTCAATATATATTCTTTATATTTATAATTTATTTTAAAAAGACAACAGAAGAAAAGAAGAAAATGTCATCATTTTTTACAACAGGTACGTAAAGTTTATTTTATTTTAATGTGTGAACTTTTTGAACTAGCGACGCTTATATATATATATATATATATACAACTTTATTTACAACTTCTAACTATTCACACCTAATTCATTACTAACTATATCTCACACCTTATACATTACTAAACTCTCACAACTCATAACACCTCAGAAATACTCTACTCAAACTCTCTCTAACTCTCCTCTCTCTCTCGTCATACACGCAACTCTCCACTACAGGACAACGCCGCTGTTGAAATAGTATTCTCTATAACCTTAACAAATTTTAAAAAATATTTCTCTAGAAACCATATTTCTTAAAATATCTAAAAATTTCAATCAAGGTTCCCAAGAGCAGTAAATCAAATAAGGACAATCAATTTTTAAGTAATTTTAGTCAATCGATAAAGTTTTTCAATGAAGCAATAATTATTATATTTATACTTCAGCTAAATAAATAATTTTAATAAATCAAAGAAATCATAAAGTCCCCTATTGAGTATGTTTTGCTTATTTAAATCATTCTTACAAAATAAAATCTTTATTTCAAACTGCCCCAATGACATAACTTATTTGCATTTACTTTTTACAAATTCAAAGTTTCAAATCAATTTGAGAAGAATTAAGCATTTGTGTATAGACGTGTTAGCTATTTATCCGGATTATTTTAAATGAATTTTTTTCTAAAAAAAAAAGATTTTTTTTTATAGAATGAAAGGTGAAAATAAAGTTATCAAGAAAAACTGAACTTTTCAGGCATTTGGTTAATAATACAAACGTGAAACAAAGCAATGCTTAGCCATAGATTTAATGTATTTTTAATAATTTTAAGGTATTCACAGAATGACAATTTTCCCAATTTTGCTTCAACATATATTTTATATATACTGAAAATCTCATTTACTGACAGGATATTTTCTCATTACATTCAATCCAACTTAAAAAATGTAATTCCATAGATTAACGGCTTTTTCAAGTTGTCGCTAAGATGAACTTTGATGATATTATCCGATAATATATATTCTCTACAAGCAAAATCCCGAAACAGAATTTGGCGGTTTTTCTACATATTGCTTTCAAGGTCCCTATAAGTACCATAAAAAACTGTATAGTTCTAAAACTATACATAGTTTTTTTTCACAACTGTTTCTCAAAATGAAGGTCTTGATTATATTTCTGGCTATTTATAATCAGTCTAATTCAACTTTATTTTCGTACAAAGCACACACAAAAGCCGAAATTGAAGAATCAAATAGCAAAAATCAGGTGAATAATCAGACAATAGAATAATTAGCTATTTTTAAATTTAAATTATTATTAATCAAACACATTACAGTGACCTTTCCTCATTATATATTCGTAATATCACTTTTTAAAATACTTGTTTAATACATTATAATTGTTTTTTAAAAAAAAGGAAAATATGATTTTTTTCACTTAATTTGATAATTTTTATGTATAATTGCTGGGTAAGTGCCTAAAAAAAATCTAGCAAAAAATACAATTGTTGGATATTGGTTTCCATTTAATTCAGTAAATAAGTAAATATCTTTCAAACACGTTGATATTTTCTAAAAACAATAGTGAGAATCAAGCTATAGTGGATTAAACATAAGTGGTAAAGACCAAAAAAAACCATTTTTTTCCCTTAGTCTTTTTTTTTTTCTATCGCCGTCTCAAATTATTATTTTCAAGATATCTAATATATTTCATTTACCTATAATTAACATGCAAAAGAGGGGCAGAATTTACCGAAAATGTTCCAGTCAATTCGATCGGAAAATAACCTATCTCCTTGCGTATGCTATTTATATATATATATATTTTTTTATTTATTCCAATATCAAGCGTTATTCTCTTTACGCATCTAAAATATCCTTAAAAAAGAAAGGGTTTATCATTTTTCACTTACCTCTGACAACCGGGAGAGCGAAAAAGAAAGACTTCAAAGTCGGAAGGAGTGCTGACTTATCCCACTTCTCCTGCAACATCTCTCTTTCTATCCTCTTTCCACTTTTCCATTGACTCCAGCCCCAAATACACAATCCTGGAGCAATGTTCACGCAATTGTAAAAGAGGGTTTCAAAATTACTCCCACCCTTTGCTCTGTGTAATCTGAGCCGACCCCCGCCCACTCGCAGCTCAACACCCCCTTTATAAAACCTTTGATCTAAGCCGACCCCCTCCCCCTCCCCAAAACTCAATAGAAAGTGGTATTATTAGAATTTTAATACCATTCTTTTTTTTTCACACTTCGTTCCGTTCCTCTGGTTCGGTTTTATAAAATAAATTTTCGAAGCTTGTGTAACCAGGGGATACCAGAATGGCAGTTCAGGGTTTCATTACTGGTCGCGTGTGGCTTGCTGACCCCCTTGAAAAGTTCTCCCTTCCCTCACCCCCATAGGCCGCCCCCTTTGTGTTATTACCTTTACTACAAGCAACCGCTATGAAGTTATAAGCCGGGCTTATTTGAAATTCGTTCTTTTCTAAAGTAATCTATTGGCAAAAGGAAAAAGATTAACATATAATGAAGAGGGGACTTAGAATACTCGTTGATCTGATAATCTGCTCTTCGGAACTGCAAGGAGTGACGAAACCCCTTTGCAAAAACTCTCGTCTGCGTGCTTTCGTTGCTTTTTTTTTTAGTTTAAAATTGATGTCCGGGAAGAGTGAAAAAAAATTAAATAAATGAGAAAAATCGATGATTAAATGATACGAAAAGGAATATTTGTTTTTAAGCGATATCGTAAGATGAAATATATTCTTAAAGTAAAATGTTTGTTTTTATTCTATTATTTTGTGGAATAAAGAATTAAATTATATATAAAAATACTTTTAGAATGAGTGAGTGAATATTAACACGTCCCACTGTTTAGCTACACGAGAGCTTTTGGGGACGGTCCGCGTAATTTTGAACCATGGTCAAGTGACGCGGACAACACCTGAGCTGGCACCTCCTTTCCTAAGTACCACACCACACCAACGGGAGGATGTTTGAGCCCTCGACAGATTTAACTTGCATGACTCCCCTACACAGCGGGTCTTCAGTGGTACTGGGATCGAACTCATGACGTGCTAGCCACGATCCGATGCCCAGACCACTTGGCTACCGCGGCCACAAAATACTTTTAGAAAGATTAATACATTTGAATGTTAGGTGTAAATTCTATGCCGATAGCATTTACAGATCAAAATACGCTAGAATCACTATACACAGGGACGTCTTAAGACTTTTTGAGGTCCTAGACCCAAAGAATTCTAAAGATTTTCTGAGGTTTCAGTTAATTATTCAGTTAACTATTTTCAAAACTTTTTTGAGAAATTTCTGTCCCCGTTTAAGCATTTTCAAAAACAAAAGAAAAACCATATTTCAAGTAAATTGCGTTTTAAAGTATGACATCTTGCTTAAAGTGTAATGGCATCTGCTTTTACTGAAACACTTGTGGTTTTTGTTCCAGTGAATGGAAAATAATAAACTTGGTATTTTTATAAAGCTAATAAGATGTCCTATAAAATAAAATCATAAAAAACAATTTGTCAATTTTGTGTAAAATTCATAATTTTAGGGTACCTTAACTGAGATTCACAATTGGTAGTAGTCACCATTAGCTTTTTCACGCAAAATGTGACATGAGTAAAAGTTCAGTCTCAAATCACCCAAACCATAAAATTATTTAATAAAAACTTACAAAGGAAAAGGGCATTTTTACATTTAACAATTTAAAAAATTTCCACTCTTGTGTTCATTAAAAAAAATTTTACTTTATCTTAAAACAAACTGCAAAAATTCTCGTTTCTTTTATTATAAATACAAATTTTAAAGCTGATTCATCCGAGAAATATTCCAAATGTGTCCTAATTTCCATCAGTCCATTTTGAAACATCTCTATTGCATTAACATATTTGTACCATATATTAGATTTATAGATGTATATCACAATTTTTCCCCTATCATACCGAAATAATCTACGTATAACATTATGCAAATGCATATGTTAAATATGTTGATGACAGATTTGAAACTTGATACCTTGCAGCAAATTTGGGCAAAATTTGCGTTTTATATAAATTTCTACTCTTATCAACGTGAAGAAATCATTAATGATGTATTTCTTTTTGGAGCCACCTTATCGCAAATATCTTGTGGGTGTCACTTAATATGCCATCATCGTCGAATGATTAACGCTTTTTTTCCTAATGATATCCTCACAGTGGTTACGAATTAAGTGTAGCTATATATCTCCTGCACGCTATTTACAGACATGATGTTGCTTCAATTATCATTGAACTATTTATCAAGTTTAGAAATTATTAGTGAGTAAAAAAAAACCGAAAAAGAGTAGAATACCAACTTTTTACCGTCATTAGATAGCGATCACACGATTAATTTATATACGCCAAGTATACGTAAATGAAGAGTGTTATACATCATTTTTAATAACAACGTGTCACAGGAGACATTTTTTCGGACATACCAAGAACAGGTTCTTCTATTTCGAGATCGTGATCAGGTTCAGCAAAATCCCATAGATCACAGATCTACGGTGAAGAGCAGGATGGTTGAAATGTTCAGGTGAAAATTGGCTGTGGGAACTGAAAGAAAATAACCAATTATTTTTACTTTCGCACTTTGAAAGTGTCAGTTAGAGGTACTTTATAGATGCCGAGCAGTTAGATCGGTTCTTCGTTCTGCTCTGAGCACGCACGATGGAAGAACCGTTCGTTATTATTTTTTTCACTGGCAGAGAGAAAAGTTGCATTTCTTGGTTTGACAGATGTGAAATCGGATTTGATATATTAACCTTTTTGTGTGTGTGTGTGTGTGTGTGTGCGCGCGTGCGCAGTTGTATTAAGTTAAATGTAGTAAGTAATACTAACTCTTTGATTAACCGGTTTTAGGTTAAATTTGTTTTGCATTTCGTAATGGGAAAACTACTCAGCACGCTTTAGAGTGGGTTTATTTTTATAAAGATAATCGTTTATTTGTTTGGCAATTATTTTATCTAAAACAATGGGGTTAAAGTAATAGCCTTTTACTTTTGATTTAAGACTGATATGTTATCAACTTTTAAGTGTTAAGAAATAACGGGTGAGCGTACTTATTTCGCTTAACTAATCTTTTGTTTCAGTTGGTCATTATTTCTTTAAATCTATTATTATACCGGTGATGATATTTTTAAACCAAAAATGTTGCAATTTTTTCATTTGAAATATTTGTTAAAATTGCTTTTTACACTATTTTTTCCCTAATTTTTTTCATCCTTAAATATTTTTGTTGCCAAAAATAAAAGTAAATATCAATGTCTTATTTGTACACATATACGTTCACCACGACTTATGACCAGGGACTTTTTGATTCCCTAAGCCCCTATTTAAAAGTAGGCCCTGCCTGTGACCTTTTAAGTAGACAGTGTACAGCATGCATTGTCAAATACTAGTACAAAAGGATAAATGTGCATGACTCACAATCTCACAAACCTCGGCACAAACCCACGCAACCGACGGCAGCATTTCGACTAATGCTGCCACCGTTGACTGATCGTTTATGGTATTAGGCCTAGGCTTAGGCATGGACAATGGTCATTCTACTGTTTCCATTTGAAATGTAATGTGAAATTCTGTGTTTTTCGAAGAATATGTACCAGAATAATATTCGAACATTGAAAATTTTCAGGATTAAGGATGAGTCAGAACGAAACGAGGCCCCCACCGAGGTTGAGGCCTTGGGACCAGTTGGTCGATGCCTTAAGACGTCCCTGCTTATGACCGCTTCTCAAATTAAGATCATCCGCTCTTATGACCATATAACAATTAATATTGTAAATAAAGAAAGATAATTACACATTTGTGAATTCCAAAGTGAGTGAGGGAATATTAACGTCGCATTGTTCAGCTACACGAGGGCTTTTGGCGACGGATCGCGTAATTTTGAACCATGATCAAGTGACGCGGACGACACCTGAGCTGCCACACCAACGGGAGGACGTTTGAGCTCTCGATAGATCTGACGTGCATTGCTCCCCTACGCGGCGGATCTTTAGTGGTAATGGGCTCGAATTCATGACATGGCAGCCATGATCCGATACCTTGACCACTAGACTTCCGCAGTCACAGTGATTTCCAAAAGTTCTTAAACTGACACAATTTATATAATAAAATGTATATTACGTATTTTTTGCATCATATATACTAATTACATGAACGCATTGAACTTTTATACTTTGTATTCAATTTGTATAACCCATGAATCAAAATAGATCTGAAAATATAAATCCTACTTAGACATTCTAATCGGAATGGAATGAGATCATAAATTAAGAAGACATTGCAAAATACTAATTAAAAGAATATTTAAAGCATTACTGTGTGTTTTGGCACAATGCATTCTCAGTAATTTATATATAAGTTTAAAACATACAGGAACTAATTTTTTCAAATAAAGTTGGGTGATAACATTTTATTGAATCTAATTTCAAATAATGAAGGATATTGAGCACTAATTTCATTTCAAATATCTATTTTCAAACTATGCAATATAAAATTATGTTATAAGTTCAGATCTTACATTTGAATTGCTTAAATACTTTCATTAAATTACGTACATAATAAGATTTAAAGCAAATAGTAAATGAGCATTTTATCGCTCTGACATTTTTTTAAACGTAGTATTTTAATGAGAAGAGAACATTTGTTTAGCAATCGTTCAAAATTATACACAACATATATTAGTAAATTAGCCTTTATCCATACGCTCCGCAGGGTATTTCGCGATGTTGTACGAAACACGTATATACTGTTTTTTTTTTTTAAGCTACTGATTTCTAAATCCTAGCATTAAGCTTTCAATTGAATTCAAAAATATTCTAATGACCCCATTCTCTTGATTTAAAAAGAAAGAAACATGAACTGAATTTTTAAACGGAAGTATTACCTTGTACATCCTGGTAACATCGCTTTCGTCGATTCTCATTACGGATCTCTATGCAACAAAAGAAACATGCTTCCTAAATTTAAATGTGAGCCTTATAGCTCAAAAAATTTAGTAAATTACTCGGAAGATTTCGATGGGAAGTGTTATTCTCTAATTTATAATTCTGTTAATGTGATTTTTTTACACAAAATAAATTTTTTAACATAAAACAACTTCTTAGACTGACTAATTTGCTCAATTGCAGCTTTTAACTTTCCTTTTACCATAAAATAAAAGATAGCAAATCCTAGGAACCATAAAGAAGATTTTTCCCTTGAATATGCAATAAATAAGTTTATTTCTACTCGTAATTGTACATAAAACGAAGTCGTAGTCAAGTTGTTCGTTTTATAAAAAACACTTCGCAAGAATTCAGTTATTTAAAGAAACATTTTAAAATTTCAAACTTCCTGCACATGATGTTTCTAAAATTCTTAATATTCGTTCATTTACGTACTATGTATAATAATGTTTGGAAAATATTCTTCTAAAAGGGGGGGGGAGAGAAAGGATCGAAAATTTATACTTCTTAGAATAGCTTGATAGCATTCATAAATTGCGATGTCATTCAAGTTTAACTATTTCCTTTACGAAAATACTCACAATAGCTGCTTTTATATGTATGAAGTTCATTATCTCTGATTTTAATCTTTTTTCCTTACAAAATAATAGTAGACAATCATCAGTTCTATATTTATATAATATTTTCAGCTATCATTTCTGAAATTTTATAATTAATATCTTTTACGAAAGAAAACCGCTTCACATTTCCGGCTTTAGCAAAAGATGCTGTTTAAGAATTTAACGCTTTCATTTTCCCTGGTTTCTTATTTTCCTTTATGTAATTGTCAAAATCAGTGTTTTATACGTTTAAATGTTTTATCTCAAGTACAAATGTTTTCTAAAAATACTAAAGTGTTTATTTTTATTTATTGGTGTTTTTTTTTCCTATTCTATATGGGTTTTTGTTTCGATTATCATTTCTTATATAATGATTTATATGTAATTTCAAACAAGGATAGTTTGACAATTATTAATAGTGGATATGCTGAAATGGGAAAACCCTAAGATACTTAAAATTACCGTAGTAAAATGGTTTTCAGAAATAGTAGTTTTAAATAATAATCTTTATCTCAGAAGTCCGTAGGGTTTTTTTTGTTTTGTTTATTTTTTGTTTTTAAAATTTCGTGTTTTCTTTAAAATTTATCTGTATATTTTAGGACAACTAGAAACAGTTACGTTTGTTGTAACGCAATTTTTACATGCATGATATATTTATCATATACCTATTCCGTTATTAACATTCAATCTCATTGTCCATCAAGGGTAGATACATACTCGTATGTTTATTAGAGTAGCGCTGAAAAAAAACCACGTTAACTACTTTGGTGGCAAACCTAGTATTTTTGAACCTCACCCAAATGACCATGCCAATGGGAGGATTTTGAGCCCCAACCCCCTTAACGTGCATCAGCCTCAATGAATGGTGGATCTTGAATGGCATCGGGACACGAACTCATGACACTCCGAGCATGAGTTAGTGGCCATAATCACTAGGTAACAGCGACTAGTGGATACCGCTTCGCCTTCGCGTCGACTACTTCGACTAAAAATAAAGAATACGCAAACAAAAGATGTTAAGGTCAACAAATTATTCACTCCTTTGATTGTATTAATACTAGTTGCCAAAACTATTGATGAAAGTAATTGTAGCCATAAAACGTGATCTATTAATAAGGAAAACATAACTTGCGTTATCTAGCTCTATTTGTTCTTCACCGTATTATTTCTGGCTCAATGTGAAAACTTGGAGAGAGGAGTTTTCAGTTCTAGTTCGACCTCATCACTTTACGATGGCTTAAAACAATGATTCGTAAAGTGGTCTATACCAGCCCCAGGGGCCTGCAAGGGTCTATGTTAGCGAAAAAATAAATTAGGGGTTCTCGAGGTGTAATTGGGGGTCTACGAAAGTGGCTCTTATTTAAGCACGTCGTGACTTAAATTTTGGCTTTCCAATGGATGGAATAATCCACATACACATATGTTAATACACACTATTTACTTACCAATATACTATTTACTTAAGTAATGTTTTATATTAATATAAAAACATATATCTATATATATCCTTTCCGTGAGGAGCATTAGTTTTTTGCTTAATTATTTTATGTGTAACAGGTACTATAAATTTTAATTTTAATTTAATTAAAGGGACTCAGTGCAATTCAAACGACAGAAATTGGTGAAATAATCAAATCTTATTTTTTTAGCCTAAATTATTTTTTATATACTTAAAAATAACGTCACAAATTAAAAGCTTTATGTTTAAAAAAATGCAGATTTATGATGACTTATTCGTTAGTTTTTGCTCACATCCTTATGGCAAATCAAAACTTTAAACAGACTTATCTCAGAGAAAGATAAAATAATTAGTTTGCCTTCATTTAAAATGCTAAGGCTTTTTTTCTATTGGGCCAAGTACTTAAATTTTTTTTCTAACTTTTGCTAAAAGTACATGTAACAAAAGTTGGTATGCATTTTTCTCAATCAAATCGATACTTATTTTTTTATAAGTAATTGAATTTAGAATACATGTGCATTTTTTTAGGGATTTTCAATAAACATTCATAAAAAGATATACGAATACCAATCATGTTAGCGCAAAACCCATACCATCTTTTTTTATACAAAGTTTGACGTGCTTGTAAATCGAATTTTATGTGAGTACGTCGATTTTTGAAGAAGGAGAGTAGCATTTTAAAATCACTTCAAAAATTTAAGTTTTTTTCATAAAAAAATTAAATAGTTAGCTTTCTTTGAAATTTCAAGCACAAATTTTGTTTTACATAGTATATACACATAAGAGGCAACCAAAGAAAATTTCAGGATCATTAAACTAAAAGATTTTGTGTAAATCGTACCATGTCCCCTTAATAAATGCTTAAAACGTGGGGGCGGATTTTTTCCCCTAGTTTTTTACTCTGCATTTCACTTCAGTTAGATATTTAAATCTTCTTAAATAGCACCATACCAGCCCGTTAAAAACACATTTGAAGTTGACGAATTTGCAAAAATTCAATATTTTGTAAACAAGTGTCTACTCAAAACTGAAAACATGGCGAGGGGTCTATGAAACAAAACAGTTTGGGGGTCTTGTGGTTTTAAATGAAGAGATAGATTCCTAACAGCCTCTAATATTACTTCAGTTTGTGGCATTCATAAACAATCAATCAATGAATCAATCTCCACATACTATGAGAGTTTGCAAATCATCAAATTTCTGTTTATCTAACTCTAGTAACGAATACTTTAAGTGAAATTACAGGTGTACAGCAATCTTTACGTTGGATTACTCGAAGTCACCAAATGCGCTAAAAATAAACCAATTTCGCAAAAGAATAAGAATAGTGATACTTTTCAGTGTAAAAGGAAGCAAGATAGAGTAATATTATTCTAGCTCAAAGAATGAACTTTTATCATCCGAAGCTATTAATAATTGTGGAGAAAAAAAAGAGACACCGCGAGTGCGGTGATTATTATGAACATACTGAGAGCGCGATGAAGGAGAATTTTTTTGAAGTGAAAACTTCTTTAGCGGCGTTGGGCACTTTTTGGTAGGGGAAAATCTTATGGGTTCGCGTCACCGACATGCTCTGACTGGCGCACGCGCAGTGTGATATTCTCCTTAGACACTTTTTGGATGGGTGAAATCTCGTGCGTTCGCGTCACCGACATGCTTATCGCAGTATATCTGTAGCTATACAGCTGACGTATAGTGCTGTGTTTATCTTTTTGTGAAATTGAATGGATTTAGTGAAAAGTTCAAAGTGTGTTCAATATATTGTGCATTGCGCGATTCCGAGAATGGGCAATACGTATTAATGGTTGACGTTTATATTTCGCCTGAAAAATCTATGAGATAGATACAACAATTTTTATTCGAAAATTTGATGATTTATGCAAAAGAAGGTTCTGAAATACTCGAAAAAAGATTTGGTGAAAAATATGATAATGTACCAATGATTTTAAGTGGAGACTTCAATATTAACTTTGCAGATGATAAAAATCTACTACTAATTGAATTTCTAAATGAAACATTTAATTTAAATATGTCTAATGATCAAAAACTCAGTACTACAAAATATAAAACGACGATCGATGCGGTTTTTACGCGATACTTAGATAAATTTGAATCAAACATTTTCCTTTCTTACTTTAGTTACCATAAGCCTATTGTATCGTTTTTAGAACAAAATGAAATAATTGAAAGTACAAAAAGTCTACGTATTGTTGAAATTAATGATGGCAATGATGCAAATAATTAAAATAATGTTAAAAATCAGGCACATTGAAGTTTAAGTAAATACAAATACTATCCATAAATAATAGGATTGAATATTAATTGTTATTTCAATTGAATTATATTTATATTTTGTCATGATCTTTTGTACAGCCCGTAATATATTTGAATAATAAAAATCCATATAAACATGCATTTTGTTGTTGCTCGGAGTGTCAATAGATGTGAAAACCAGATTGATGTTGATTATTTTAATTCAAACATTATGAAATTTCAAATTTTAATACTAAAAGTTCTAAGTTTTCACTTCTATCGGCAGTCTGTAACTGCCAATTTTTATAGTTACGTAAAAACTGCCAATTTTTTTTGTTAACGTATATATATATATATATATATATGGTCAAATTAGAATTATCGGCATTTAATTCATGAGAATATAAAAGTATATTATAAGGTAAAAATTAGAAATACTATTGTTTTTTTTTTCAAATTTTCTTTCTGTTTATATGTTTTACCCACTTAAATAATATATGTAAGAAAATACATTTATGAAAATTTGAATGAAGATTCACCGATTCCTACGATTTTATAATTAAAAATAATATAAAAGCATATACGAGACAGTAGGAAATTTAAAATATCATTTACTTGATTCTTCGTACAGTAAGATATCATAATGTATTGTTTTGTGAAATAAAAAAAAAACTTGCCTCTCCTTTTACAGTGTTAGGAATTCAATAATGTGAAAACATTTTTTTGGTATAGTAAACAATGTTACATCTATATATTATTCTCAGGATAAGATCGCTAAGAATTACGTCATTTGAATGGAGAATTTATGCAGAGTTATTTTTCTATAATTTGTATTTTGGATTTGACATTGAGTACAAGCAAAGCATCAAAAATGACAGTCTTGTCATTTCGTTTCTAATTCATAACTTTGTCGGATATAAAGCCGTAAATGGCTTCTTCAAGTCTATGCTACTTATTCTTCCTGTTACCATGTATTAGTTGTTGAAAAATTTCCCTAAACTAAAATACATAAACTTACATAAGTTTTATTATGAATTTTTAAAACATGTTAATAATAAATTAATTTTTAACTTATGCATAAATAGTACATTTATGAAACTTTCAATTTCAACTCTCAGATTTACATATCAAGATGTTTCTATTTTTCAAATTTAATCAGTGTGTGTGTTTTAAAGGTGAAGTTATCTAAACTTTTTATCTGAAGCGAAAAGATTTTGTTTAAAAGATACAAATCAATAATTTCTATAGAATGTATTGAAATAAAGAAATATTTTAACTCAGTTTGTTCCTTAAGTTTAAAAAGTTTTAACTTGCTATCTACAACTAAAATTAAGAGTTTAGAAGTCACAAAACACACACACACAACTTCAAATTTTTTAATTATAAGTTGATATAATCTTAAAAAATTATGTCAACTTCTTTATATAATATTATTTTTTCCATTAAAATACACATATTGCAGAGTCATCTTTCACTTTAAAATTCGGTAGATATGATATATTGTTTTTTTTTTTTTTTTTAGTTAGGGCATGACTTACTCTCCACGACATTTTCAAAGTTTAATCAAATTGTACTCTTTAAATTCAAAACACGTACTCAACCGTATTTATTAATCTAGTTTCTATGAAGATTAACAACTTTTATATATAATTTTTGAATTAATAAAACCATTGCAGTAAACCCAAAGAACAATAAATTTCGTGACGAAAACATTTATTTTAGTTTTACGTATATGACTTTAAACTATCTCGTTATTTTTTTAAATTAATTTTGATGTGAAATGAAGACAACTGTAATTAAAAGCAACAAATATTAAAATAAAAAAGTTTAAATTGAGATAAAAACTCATTTTATAAATTATCTTTTCCATCAATATAAAAAAAATATATATATTTAACATATTTAGAGATTACAGTGGATACACAGTTAAATGAGTAAATTTTTATAGGCATTGTACATTTTTTTTTAAATTTCTTATTCTGACATTCAAATTTTTATATTGCTGGCAATTTAAACTTTAAATGTATTCTTTTGATGAAAAAAGCTGTTTATTTTGACGATTATAAAAAATTAGTGTGCGGTGGTCTTTTATTAACAACTTTTTGTATCATTATTATTTAGTTCAGTAATTGCCAACTAACTCAAGTTGTGCTCGCCAAACGTTTTTGAGCCTGAATTAAGTACATTTTCAAACCGAAAAATGCGTCTCAATTTTCATGAAATCATGCAAAATTGTAATTCATATATCCCTGTTCATAATACAGCGTTTTAAAAATTTCAAAATATTCCATAAAAAATGAATTTATTTTAACATTTATTTAAAGAGATAACTCATTTATATATAACATTACGATATAGGAGAATGAAAATATAATATGATAATGTCAGTGGGTTTGTTCGCGGAAAGTAATTTCTTTATTCCCGACGTAGGATTTAATTGTATTTCTTCTCACCCAACTTCATACTTAAGCCGCATAATCATTATATGTTTTGAGAGCTGATACAGCAAAGCTTGCTTGTAAAAAGGTTATATTGATTCTACGCAGTAGTTTTTGGTTGGTGCCTTTTCAAATACAGAGAGTGAAAAGTAGCATTTTCAGCACATATTTTGCTTTTTTACTATCGAAAATGTAAAAATGCTTTCAAGAAAGAAAAAAGTAGCCTATGTCTATGAAGAAGTATTGACAACACTCGCCAGTGCCAAAACATGTTTGCAAAATTTCGATCCAGCAATTTTTGATATTTAAGATGCACCACGTTTTGGACGGCCAGTTGAAACTGATAAAGACGCAATAAAGGCATTAATTGATGCAAAGCAGCGAATAACAACTCGTGAATTCCCTGAGAGTTTTAATTTATCGAATTCAACTGTTCATGACCACTTGAAAGGCCCAGATTTAACCTTAAAGCTCGACATATGGGTCCTCATGTTCTCATGGAAAGAAATTTGAGTCGTCGCTTTGATGTCTGATTCGCATCTCAAATGTCAAGAAAATGATCCATTTTTGAAACACATCATCACTGAAAACAAATGGGTTGTCTATAACAATGTCAAATGCAAGAAATAGAGTAAGAAATATGAAGCTACTCAAAGCATTTCGAAAGCCAATATTCATCAAAAAAGGTGATGCTATCTGTTTAGTAGAATTTCAAGGGAACCATCTTTTTTAAACTTTTACGAGACAACAAAACTATTAATTCTGAAGTGTACAGTCCTCAGCTGGACAAACTGAAGGATTCGCTTAAGCAAAAAAAGGCCAGAATTTATCAACAGAAAACAGAGAGAGGCGTAGTGTTCCAACAAGATAATTCAAGACCTTATAGAAATTTGTCAACACGTCAAAAGCTTTTACAGCTTGGATATGCTGCTACACCCACTATATTCTCCAGATCTGGCACCTTCTGATTATTATTTGTTCTGGTCTCTACATAATTTCTTGACGGTATAACCCTTACTTCAAATTAGGAGAGCAAAAATCACCTGGATCTGATTTTTACCAGCAACATTATGCGAAGACACCCTTAACATATGCAAGTTATCACTTTTGTAAATAATGTGGCTACAATTCATTTTTAAAATAATTATGAAATTTGAAGAGAATGTACTAGAAAAAATGTAAGAATGCTATCAATGTGGAGACTTGCAAAGAGCTGAAACGAAATTTAGACCAACGAAAAAAAATTACCCCATATAACTGAATTTATCTTTTCATAAACTTGACTTTATACGACTTTAAAAGTAGTCTTTGAGAGCAAAAATTCTGATAAGAAAATTTTGAAAATAATAATAATAATACATTTGCAAAAAAATGTTTGTTTTTTTAAAATATATATTTATGTGTTGTTAAATGTATATTTATACAAAAAAGTACTTCTGAAACAAACAAACAAAAACAAAGAAATTCTGGAACAAATTTTTTTTATTCACATTACTTTTACAGCACACAAAATTTACACTTGTTCCATTGTTTTCAAGTATCAATAATTGAAGCATTCTTTAAAACATTTAACGCTTCAGTTCACAATATTAGATATTAATTTACAGTTTTTTTCCATTCCTTCAAAACACACCAGAAATAGTTTGCTTCATTTCAATTTATTAAAGAAATATACAGCATAAAATGCTTGTTTGCTTCACCACAGTGCAATTTTTTTTTTCTAAATCGTTATTATTTTTTTAATTATTTGGAAATAGAATTTCTGTTAAAGTTTACAATACTTCAGTTTCAAAATACAAAAATTGGGAGACTTCAATTATAATTTATTTTTAAACAAAAGCAACGAAATTCTTGTGGTTGAGAAGAAAAGGTTTAAAAAAAATTTGTAACATTGAAACGATCTATGTAAAATGCAATTGTTTATTTTTTTATGTAAAAAAAATTTAATTTTTAATTTTTTTTAGCTTTTTTTAGAACTTTGTTTTGCATCACGGAACAAATACTTCAGCCGATTGAATAATTCCCTAGCAAATATTCCTAATTAAATTTCAAAATCTTTAAAACCCTTATTAGAACAAAAAAATATGAGACGTATTTCTTCTGAAATGCGCAGAACTTTCGTGAGTCGTTTCCTTAGGGGATGTGTAGTTGACATTAAAACCGTCGAACGATTTTTTTTTCTTTTTATTGTTTAAAATTCAGACAATCAGTACGATCACGTGTTCAAAAGTAAGTCGTCACACACCAATGAGACCGCTGAAGAACTATAATTCTTAAATTACAACCACACATCACCAAAACGAATCCACTTAGTTCAAGTCGCATCTACAGAAGGAATACGTCTCACATTTTTTTGTTCGTTTTAGGTCTCAAAGGTGTGCTTTCGACATTTATTGGCATAAATAATCCGATAGCAATATATTTGGTTTACCAAAATTGCCATTAAATTCAAATCTTCAATTTCAAAATTCGAATCAAATGAATTTGGTTTAATAAAAATAATTTTTTTAAACATTTTTGTTCACTCATTTGAAAAATAAATCTGTAATATTAAAATATCGAATTTGAATAGAAGTTTATTTTTTCATAGCATAAAAATATAAATAGCATGCTTTTCATTATTTGTTTATTAATCTTTAAAAATCACCTTTTTTTTTTTTCAAATTTATAATAGCGCTAATTTAAACAGCAAACAAAATGATTTTTTTAAAAAAAAAAAAAAAGATTAATATGTAATTTTTAGGGGGAAATAAATTTTTTTTTCAAATGAGCACATTTTTAAATACCGAAAAATATTTTCATACAATTTTCCTAAAGAAATTATAACAAGAATCAAATAACATGTGAAGAATCTTTTTCCTTCGATAATAGAAGAAAAATACTGTCATCTTAGCCTGTAAATGATTTCAGTCCTAAAATGAATAATATTCATAACACTAACTTTTTGTGCACATTGATAGATGTTCATCAGTTCTGTACAGGAATTATAACTGTATAGGAGCAGTTATACAAAAACGACATCGTTTCAGTGTACATCTTCACTTGAATTTCTTATTTGATGCCGATGAGAAAAAATTTAAAAATCACGATGACATGCATGTACACAATTAAGAGGTCCTACTTTGGACAGCAAGGACTTCAAAGCTTCACACGTATACGTATACACACACATGCATAAACTTACGTACACAATATACAATGTACTATGAACATCTCCAGAAATTGGTTCCTTGTGCATAGATCTAAATTTTGAGATGATTACCCCTATGGCAATTCCATTGAAGTTGCTACCTGAACATTATTAGTTAGGTATTCCTCTAACGCCGCTAACACTTAAGGAAGGAAACACAAATTCCTTGAGGAAAATTAATATTTACTCTTATATCCAATTCAAGCTCAAGCATTCAAACCTTAGACCATGTTTTATTGACTTTCCAACCACAAAGTTTGGACTGCACTGCATCAATAAGAATAAGGAATAAATTTATTGAAATTTACAGTTAAAATCATACAACAAATATCCTGCCCCATTTTTTTGTTTTACTTTCTTATAATTAGATTATTTAAAAACGTTTGATCACTAATGAGCTAAAGAGTTTGACCCAACTTGTCTTAGCGCCAATAAAACCAATCAGTCAACTAAAATAACAACTGCTCAATCGAAGCCGATTTGGTCCAATTTTTTAAAAAAATTATTTAGTCGAGTTATAAATATTTATGGTAGGATTTGAGTTAAAAAGTAATTTAGATAAAATTTATCTGAAGTCAGAAAAATTGGCATTGCATTATTAGCGTTAAAATATATATATATATATATGTTGAAAATTAAGAATATATATAAATTTGCATAATTTGTTTTTAAAAAATTAAATAGAAGGCCTAAAAACAAGTGACTTATACATTTGGGAAAAGTCTCGTTTTCTACTTGTATATTTAAAACACAACAAGCATTTGCTAGTTTTTATGAAGTTTGTTTAATAGGCAAAAAAAAAATGAGAATATAAAAATTAAATTATTTATTTCAATTAAAAACCACAATGAAATTTAAATAAAGCTCCCTTTAAAGACTATGGTCAATATAAAAAAATATCTTTGAAAAAACTAGAAAGAGTACTTGAAACAAATACATTTTAAAAATTACTAAGCTGTTTCCGATATAATCCGACACTGCCTTTCTTGACAATGAAGTTTTAGGTCACTCAATTGATAAAAGCTGTGATTTAAAAGCAGAATTGCAGATTTTAAAATCTTATCTGGATAATGTGTACACACTACAGTTTTAAACTTGGATATTGTAATTTTATTGAGTTACATTTTATAGGCTATAAATTCCCCCTTTAAGCATTTCTTTGAAACAACCGTTGGATTCTTAGAAAACAAATCTTTCAAATGCCTTATTTTGACAAAAGAAATACTACACAGACTAGGTCGACACAATCACACAAGTATAGTTTCTAACTACACCTTAGCAAGAGATTACTAGGAAAGATCCATTATTCTGGAGATGATCACATAATGTACAACGAGGTGACATCATCGTACTTTTGGCCACTTCAAATTGAGGATTTGACAATATACATTGCAGCAAAAAAGACACAAAAGAAAATAATGAGAAAAAAAGCTCTAGAGGTTAAAGGGAGTCTTTGTGTATGTGTGGCTATTTTTTCTTTATATTCTCATACAATTATATTTACTTAGCAGTCACTTCTGGACCCATAGGGCCATTGGGAGGTCCCAAAGGTGGGGTGCCTACCGAAACAGGCGAATTAACGCTATGAGCCTCGGACTGACTGTTTTCTGAATCACTGCCACTGGTAGATCCTTTCTTATCCGTGCTGTTACCGTTGTGTGTCTTGATGTGCTTGCTAAGGTGATCGGAGCGCATGAATCGCTTGTTACATACTGGACAGACGAATCGTTTCTCTCCCGTGTGGGTTCGCAAATGTCGTTGTAGTTCGTCGGACCGCGTGAAACGTTTGCCGCAAAACAGCCAGTTGCACACGAATGGCCTCTCGCCCGTGTGCCACCGAAGGTGGGCCTTCAGGTGGGACGTTTTACCGTAGACTTTGCCGCAGCCCGGAATGTGGCAGCTGTGGATGTTCTTCTTCCGTAAGTGGGCCCCAGCTGGACCCAGCCGTTCGGCCTCCTGACAGTTGGGGCAGTCGCAAGTCGCCCTGCCGCTGTAACGTCGCTGCGATCGAGGGGGCGACATATGCGGTAATGAGGGCTGACTAAGGGTGAAGGGCCCAGCCACGGAGGGCCCTTGAGCCGATGGAAGCATCGATTTGTAGGAGTCCGGCAACAGGTGCTGACCGGACGACAAGAGATGAGCCGTGTTGGAGGCTGCCAGGCTGGGACCTAGTCCATAATCCGAGGTTGGATAGTTGGTGGGCAGCTGCGAGTGAAGACCAGATGCTGCACCCGACATATCCAACCACGAACCGGCTCCAGAGGCTGCGTGCATGTCCCACCATGTTGTGGTATTTAGGCTGTTCACAGAAGACACTTCGGTCTTGATGGGTCCGTGGGGCCCCCCAGCTACATTCATGTTGAAGGGCCAATTTTCGTAAGGGTGTGAAGCAACTCTGGAGTACATAGTACCCAAATGAGATGAATCTCCGTGGACCTTGCCGATTAGGGATCCTTGTCCACTTTCTTGAGGTGATGTCACAGCGGCTCCTGGGTAAAATAAGTTCTCTCCTCCGTAAGATGCCGAACTGCAAGCAGATGTGACTGTAGGTCGTTGGTAGTTGAGGTGCGATGGAGCACTGCTGTTGGCGAGAGTTGTTACCCGTTGAGTAGCCAGGGGGTGAGCACTGGGTGATGAAGTGGGTTGCGCTCCTTTCTTCCAAGGATGGAATCCTTTCCCCACAGCGGCATCGGCAAGGGGTGGGGGGCTCTTGTTGGCGAGCTTATTGCATTGTGCGGCGAGCATAGCAAGTGGCGTACCTCCCAATCGAGGATGTTCCTATCGGGAGAAAACAATACATGAGATGGGAAAATTTTTGCAACATTTATTAAAACACTGAGATGAAAGGGAAATGGTAGTACATTAGATATTTATTCTTTACCTTACAAAATTTAATATAAGGGCATATAAAGCTTGAGTGTGCATAAAAAATTACAACGAGATTTTTCAAATTTTTCAACCGTATTCAGAATTCTCGTTTTATTGGCAAACATTTTTATTAAAAATAAATAAAAGTAATCGTCAGTGTTTGTTTTATTATAGAATAAAACAGCTTTATTTATAAAGGCAAATTGTTTTTCAAGTATCAAAATTCCGAAGAAAAAAATTTCTTTTTTAAAAGAGATCTTAGTGTTACAAATTCAGTTTATTTCCGCATGCAATACAACGTTTCCATTACTTAATCATTAATTTAAAAAGCCATTAATTAAAGCTATCAATTCAATTTACTAAAATTCATTTTTTAAGAATATATTTAATCTCAACGGGTATAAAGGAATACAACTTTTACATTGATTAATATTGTCGCAAAGTGTATGCTATATCGATAGAAATTCAATTTGATCATGGAAAGCTTATAATAATGAATCAAAAATAATGCTCCACGTAGATCTTTAGGAAAAAGAAGTCATGAATAGGCATTCAGCGGTTTATTTTTGGTTTGAAAGAAACATTACATAAAATTTGAAGGAAATGGCGTTATATCTCATGAAAAGAAACATTTATTTGACGGAGAGTGAAATTTAAAAAAAAAAGATTTTTTAACTTAAAGAAACGCATCATCATAATTAACGGTCATATTAACAAAAAGGCACCCAGGGCTCTATGCTTAGATCAAAGGACAGATACAGAATACCGCTGTATAAAATTTGCTCAGAATGAAGACCGCTCTGCAGTGGTATAATTGATCTTAGTCTAATTTTAGGAGCACCAACGTCCAGAATCCACCAAGCGGTTTTCAGAATCATCATCCATAATAAACAAGAACAGGAAGAGAGAGATAGTGATTCTGTGTGCTTTATAATAGAACCCTTATTAGAGTATTTTCGTATTCATGCCGCAGCTCGTCATTCCCTTGTTATTAAACACTGGGAGGTAATTTGAACTGACAGTGAAGACCTCGTACAAGGCGTTGAATTTCTTTTTTCTTCTTATTCCACTCACATGAAACCGAAAAAGATAACCAAATTACTAAATTACCTGCCTTGTTTATCATTAATGCAATAATTGCCGCCTTTGGTAATCTCATCTCCACTCCCAAATGTTCTCTGTGCCCTCTGGTCACTGTCTCCAACACGCGCGACGGGGTTCGAAACACACAACGGAGATCTAGTTTGCAACAGTACACCAGCTGCCTGCCCACTTTCGCCACACAAACTATTCTTTTTATGTGATTCATTATATCAAATCTGGTTTGGATAAGGATATGATTCTATCGATGTATATCAATGTTGTGGTAGTCAGCGCATTGGTATGAATCACACGATTGGTTTCTTCCATTCAAGTAAAAGTCAGATAAAGTTAATATGATTCCTTACTTGATCAGTTTTTATATACACATTGGCTATTCTTTAATAAATAGAAAACAAATCTTATCATACTAACATTCAGTTTAAGAATGTTCTTGTAATGTTACAAAACAGAATCTAAATTGAAAATACCATTTTTGAGATAGAGATGTATTCTGATAGTAATATCCTATCTATATTTTCATAAGTCATAGAAAACCGTCTATTTACTTAATTCGATAATATTTCATCATTTACTGCAATACATATTAAAAATATAGTTTGAATTCAAGAGGAAAACTACGTATAATCTAAAATTTAAGAACTATAGATATAGTAAATTGATATACAACCTCGATAATCCAAAATTTATTTAGAAAGTTTAATTAAGAATTGGAATATTTTTCTATTCTTGAAACAAACCAAAGGTGTACTCCTTAACACTAGGTGAAGTTTGTCTTAAATGGAATTGGCTTTATTACCATTTCAAAGCATCCAGTAGCAATAAGTATTGTACCATATAAAAGGATTAATGAAATTATTCTTACTGCTATCGTTAAGGCAAAAGATATTCATGAAGAATATACCCATAATAAAATTTTTAATCTATATGAAAAAAGGGCAAGAAATTGACTGACCGATGCATTTACATTCTATGAATTAACATAATATAAATTAAATTATCCAAAAAATAACTTTGCCTCAAGCAAGTTTGAATTTTTAATACAGCAAATTTTACTTTAATTGGCAAAAACTAGTTCAGGCTAAAGTCAGGAAAAATTGAATTATTCGCACAAAATGAAGGGTAATTTCCGTAGCTTTCCTTGTCAATAGTAACTCTAAATTCAACAAAATTGGTGAAGAGGTAAAGAAACTAATAGTTTTCAGAATGCCTTTTTTTGTTCTTCTCGTATAAGATAATTTAAGAGAATTAAATGGCTTTTGAAAAGTTAACCCGGAGCTAATATCCATTTTTAAGACAGAGGGAAACTAGATATTTTGATATCTGTATGCTTCCTTGATTGCCCAAATATGGGGATGTCAATGAGAAAATTGCTCTCTCAGACCCTATATACCTATTTCTACTGGTATCTTTTTTAAAAAAGCTATCAATTTTTATTAAGTTTTTAAAGAAATGCAATTGTAAAGTATTTGTATTAAAAAATGCGTAAAATATGTATGCAAAAAATACGTTGAATATTTAATGAAATTCCGAAATAGTTAACAAATTTTAAAAGTACAAACGTTTCGTCTTAAAAGTGCTAAGCGTAAAAGCACGAAAAATCAGTAAATCTGTATCGCTATATATTCCATTAAATTCATGCAGAATAAGAGGAAAACGCATGATTTGAATTGTGCGAAATAAACTATCCAAATAATCAAAAAATATTGGTTTTCTAACCATCTGCCTCAAGTTGTATTCTTCTAAACAGCTGCCAAGAGCCTGCTGTATACTAGAATACAAAGGAAAACTTCCTAGAACAAGTTCTGTACCAGCAAGTAGCATTCAGCGTGCTTTGCTCGGTAATAGATTATAATGATGTCTAACCCTTATCTGTATTGCAGGCTATAATTACGATTTTCGGTCATAATGCATGTCCTTTTGAACTGTTAGCCGGTGAAAGTGTTGTTTCGAGCTGTTATTTATGTTTCAATTTTGAAACGATAATTACTTCTGTTGTTGCTTTATTAACTGTAATCGGAATCTATTCTCTTGTCGAATGTCAATATTTTGTTCTATTGCTGGTCTCTGCAATAGAACAAAAAGGAATTCTTGAAAAGTGATAAGCTTAGAAATATAAATTTTTGCTTGGAAAGTGAAAAATTAACGTTGCATAGGAAATTTCGTTTGAAAATAAATATTTTGTAAAACCTAATTTTCTTTGTTTGGTGGAGGACACATTAGTATTTCAATGTATATATTTTAAAATATTTGCTAATAATTCTAAGGAAATTCAAAGAAAATTTGTTGCATTTTGTTTTATTCTTTCTCAAAGAAAAAGAAATACCATACAGTAAAAGCAAAACTATAGTGTTCAAGAACATTTGGTTAATGTTTATTTAATTTACTTAGCAACAGTGTTGGGAGAATTTTAGTAGTTCAAAACCGTTAAAAGGTTTTTTTTTTCGACATGCATTACTAATGAAAGATATAAAAAGGGCATTTTTGACTCGAATCAATATTTTCAAAGAGTTATACATGAAACTATATTTTATTTTTTTTAAAACACACGCGCTCCAATCCTTAAAAAAAAACTTATCCTAAAAAAAAAATATTTTATCAAAACTAAAAATTCTTAAATTCAAAGTTGATTCTGATTTTATATTAATAACATAAAACAAAGATTGTATTTATAACATGTGTAATCTTAGATTATAGTACGACATATTTTGAATGATTATCATATGCAGCAACGAAATATATTAAACAAAATTAAGATATCATATACTTGATACCTTTTTACACACACATAAAGCTATTTTAACTTTGCTAGAAAGTCAGTTTATTCATCAATTTATTGAAGCCAACAATACATAATCGAACCTCCATTTTATGAACCCCTATTTTGCGAACTTTTTCCTGGAACCAAGAATATAAAGTATATTGAAAGATGAATCTCTGGTGAATTTTCCACTTAACGAACTTTATTTCGGGATTTAGAGACTTCGTTAAATAGACTGCAGATACCATTGCAGGTTATTTCTCATCAAAATTATTGCAGAAATTCATCTCATTTATAGTAGATCCCCAATAAGAGATCGCAACAAAAATTTGTAACATCCTTTTTACGATTGATACATTCAGATACAGTAGGTGGACATAGTTTGGATACAAGAGCTTTTCCGTAAATTGCCGCGGCGTTCTACTTTATCGATAAACCAAAATACAATTACTCATTAAAACATTAAAAAAACACCATCGCGCATGAAAATTGCTACACAAATTCCTCCATACTGACTGATTAATATCTCTCCTCTTCTCTCCCCCCGAACCATTATTTTTTCCCCCTTAATACTTTAGCGTTGCTCCAGACATAGATGGACGATGTGAGGTGGGTCAAGCATCATTATCAATGGGCGTGGATTTATCTATCGGATCGCCCCCATTAACTACAGGGAGGGGTGTCAGGTATTACAAGATATGCCTTTGGAAGGCATCAACTACGATAACGATCGGCAAGTTCATGTTTTATGCATTTCAAATTATCATATCAGTGATCGCTGGTGAAAAATTATTTTTCTTTACTTTCTGCTTCCCTTATGTTTAGAATAAGAGATTTCGGGATGGAATGCAATATACCTCGGCATGTTTACAGTGGACGATTTGAAATACTTGTGTTGATGTTTGTTTTAAGTTGCCCGGGGGGGGGGGACATTCTATTCCGACTCTTTTTTTATTATGCGTAGAAATTTATTCATTAATTTTTAGAATATCATTCTTAAATATTTGTTAGGCAAACGTTTTTTGTCGAATTGATTTTAACCAGTGGTGCACACAAGGGGAGAGTCCTGGGAGTCCGGAATTCCCCCCCCCCCAAAGCCTTTAATTTTATTTCGATTGACTATAATCCTATGTATATAGTACGTAAAATTTAATTAAGTATATGGTATAAAAAATTAATTTTATTAATTAATGCTAATTATTCAATTATTAATTTTTTACTGTTTTTTGTTCCGAAAATCGACGAAATCAAAATAATATGTTGGAGCATGATACGAGAATAGTTAACTTTTAACCCTGGACCCCCCCCCCCAAATTCTTGTGTTTGCTACTGATTTTAACTGATAAGCAATATTGTTGTCGCAATAAGTGAATTGAGGCTCCATTTTAGAATTAAGTCAACAATTCCAATATAAATATATATTTATATAGGGGTATTGGTGGCTAAATTGTCTTATATCAATACAAAGCCCAATGACGCCTTAAGACTCTTTGAGGCCCTGGGCCTACCTGCAACCCTTTGAAGAAAACAATTTGGTGCACATATTGCTAAATACTCGGATAAACGGTAACCCATAACAAGTAAACGAGAGTAACTCACAATCTCACAAATCTATGCACAAAACTGACTCAAGCCACTGCCACCTTTAAATTAAATGAGTAATGAATGTATATGATAGTAAGCCTAGGACTAAACATTGAAGGCAAACATAATATAATAATGCAGTTTTTCAACTGCTGGCAGTTGACAAAGAGCTCAAAACTCCCAGTTTTTCGAAAACATTTCCCGGAAAAACATTTGGCGATTTAAATTTTTCGGATCATGTCTTACTGAGGTTGAGTCGAGAACGAGATGAACTCTCCCTCCCTTTCCGAGACCGAGGCTTAGATGATCCATGCCGTAAAACGATCCTGAGCACACAGTAAAAAAATTATAAGACATCATTTCATTGCGTCAAAGTCTTTGAAATGCATCTTTAATAGGGTTAAGGTTCTACGTATGACAGTGCCGACACTAAAATGAAATGCCTTAAACTAGTGATTGGCAAGCTACGACCCGCTCACCAAGGTTCAAACCGGCTCATTATAGAACTTATATCAATGGTTTAAAAAATTCATTTAAACTCGTGTTCAAGATTTTGCATTATCGAATGTTTCCAATGAAATTTGAATACGATTTGCATATGCAAATATAGTTTTGAGAATGTGTATAGAATTGATTTCAAAACTTTTGCATGTTCCCAAAAATGAAGCCCATGCTCATAAATATGATTGAAATTATTTAAGAATGTGTTTGTTTTATATTTAAATATTTTAAAATAGGAAAAATGAAAAGAAATGTTATCCCAGTTTCATTTTCCTCATTAGTATTAAATAATTTTCAATAGTTTATTTATCTTCATTGCGTAGTATAATAGCTTACATTGGCCTACCAAAAGTTTTTTTTTTGTTACTTTTGGTCCATTCTTAAATACAAAAGTTTGTCCAGCACTTGATTTTATTCAAAATGAAATTAATTCAAATTAAGTGAAATTAATTTTTAGCACAAATGAAATTAATTCAAAGATAAAGAAAAACATTTATAATAACTATCAAAAGAAAAAAAAGACAAAGAAGAGTGTTTGTTCGACATAAGATTGATAAAAATTTAATTTAACTTTGTTTATTCCTACTTAATGAATATATTGATATTCACACATTAATGCTTATTTCCTAGAAGAACAAATGACTGCTTGACTAATAATGCTATAAAAAAATTGAAACTGTTTTTAATAAATATTCAATGACATAAATAATAGCAGCGAAATGATATCTCTATATGTCATAATGATCTTCGAGACAGGTACTAAGATTCCTTCTTTTGTTTGATTCTAATCCTTGATGTGTTATTGAAAGAAAAAAAAAACGGCTGGCTGACCTTATTTTCCGTAAATTATTTACCAAGCGTTTTGGTTGGTTTTAATTAATAAAGAATACATTTTTCCGTATTATAAGAATTGTTGCATTTGAGATTAAAAACATGACTAAAAAACAATTACTTTATTTAATAAAATGTTTGATTTCATTTAATTTTATTGCTTTTTTGCTTTATCTGTGGTTTTATTTGGGTCATATACCCCGAAGGTGTTGCGAATGGAACAAAAGAAATCAACGAAATAATATACACACCATTTTTTTTTCATGCAACTATATTTGTTCCTCATTCGTCATTAATTCTTTATATAAACAATTGCGTTAGCTTTAGTAATATAACACAGTTTTAAGAAACGATTCTATTTTGTAATTAATACATAGTTTTGAAAATCGAACAAACTTGACCGAGTTTTAAATTAACAATAATAACATGTGTTTTTTTCCCTTTTCTATCTATAACATATATTTACATTCCATATAATAATTTCTTATTATTCACATATGTATCTACAGCATAACCAATTAACTAAATTCATATTTATCACATGATAAATCCAATTACATACTCTGTATTGAATTCAAACCGGCATTAGATTTGGTGTTCTACTAGCAAAATTTAAAGATTGGGTAAAAATGTTCAAATATTCAGATTCTTCAAAATTTAAGTATATGAATGATAAATGTATTTTTGAATAAAATCCATTTTGTCCATCTATGTATGTTATTATTGTTGACAAATGTGTGCTTTTTAAAAGAAAGTTTTTTCTCAAAAAGCAAAAGTTGGCAACAACGAAATACATGAAGTGATTGGCTGAAAACATGTGATTGTAGTTATGTGCGTATGACGTCACATGAATTTAGCCCAATGCAATATCGAAGAGAGAAAAACCGAAGATAATTTTGTTAAACATACTTCGCAAAATATTCATATAAAATAGAGAATTAAAAGTTTATTATTGGCACTAACATATCGAACATCGTAAAACTAAACATTTGTGTGTGTGAACATTTTGAAATTCACAATAAAAATTCAAACGGATCTTTGTGTTATCAGTTTGTCTCACTTAAAAAATTCAATTTAAATTTTAATAAAAATTCAAATATAAAACAAATGTTCGACGATCTAAGTATTGCCGTTAAGAACTAATAAACCAGAATGTGTGTATCAAAGAAAATCTGAAAAATCTTCTAATTTTAAAGTTCCTGTCCGTAGAACTCATCTACACTTCCTTTAGACGCAAGAATGATGAACTAATTATATTGTCAAAGTACAAAAGAAAATGGTACGGGTCACCAATTATCTTGGGTCCCAAGGTGATAGAACAACAAGTGATGTTGGTTAATTTCGGTAATTTGTAACTGAATTATCTGGGGTTAAGTATCTAAAATTCCACCGCACGTGTTTGTCATATAAAAAGGCATTTACTAAAAAAGATTACTAACGCTGTTTAAACAGGTTGATACATGAAAATCACTGCCTGATGTATGATTTTCTTGTAATTATTGTAACAAAAGAATTGCCGATTAGTTCATTTTCCCACTATGAATCACTCTGTGATTGAAATGTCTCTTAATTATTATGAATCACTTAGTGATATGTGAAAAAAACTGAGGATTTAATTTGATTTTGTTTAAGCAAACGTTTTATTAGAGCTTTACTATTGCGGGTTTTTTTAATTCTGAATTTTGACTTATGAGAGTTGAATGGCCCATTAGAGATTGAAAAATTGAAATAAAAAAAGGTGTTTGTGTGTTTTTAGAAATATTTATACTCAAAATGTAATTAGTGTTATTGTGTTCAATCTAATCAAATTAACCTACGAATTCATTTCGAATTAGTTGCTCATAAGAAAGCATATAATAAGCCTAATAAAATTAAACCATTGAAAATTGACATCAAATTGTACTATTCATAGCTTAATATACAAGGTTATTCACAATTTCTTCCAGGGTTTCGAAGCTCTATGGTAAAGTAAAACTAAGACGAATACAACAAAAAAAAGAACATTTGAAAGAATACAGAAACAATTCAAGTTTTATTTACATACTACATAAGTGTTCTAAGTGTATAACCTTGGTTATCTGGCATACATCAATGCAATAGTCCAGTTCCTGACACAATCTACTCAACATGGTATTATCATCGTTACTGACAGCTTTTGTTATCCTTTCCGGGTTATCTGAAAACGAACTTTTCCATAAGACCCAGTTTTTGTACCGCCTTTGTCACGCGTGTGATGTAACAGAACTGCATAAAAAAAAAGGATAACACATATTGATAATCCTTTCATTGATAGGAGCATGTTGAGTAGAGTGTTACAGGAATTGGACTATTGCAATGATGTTTGCCGTGTAACCAAAGATATACACAGAGTATGTAATTAAAATTACACTTGTAGAGTATGTAATACTCTACACTCAGTAGTGCGCACAAAATTTTTTCAAGGGTGTGGGTTCACGGTCGATTTGTATCATACCTCAAGACAGCACCTATTGATTCTTCTGATTTTGTCGATTTTGTTAACAAAAAACAGTAAAAAATAAATTATTGAATTAATAATTAGCATTAATTAATAAAATAAATTGTTAATTACAAGCAATTAATTAAATTTTACGTTATATACATATAGGATTATCATCCACCGAAAAAAGCTCAAGGGCTTTGTGGGGTCCGGACCCCTAGGACACCCCCCTTGTGTGCGCCACTGTCTACACTTGTAGAGTATGTAAATAAAATTTGAATTGTTTCTGTATGCTTTCAAAAGTTCTTTTTGTTCTAAGTGTGAAATCTTGGTTATATACGGCACACATCAATGCAATAGTCCAGTTCCTGCCACAATCTACTTAACATGGTATTATCATCGTTATTGACAGCCCTTGTTATCCTTTCTGGGTAATCTGAAAACTTGAATTTTTCCATAAGACCAAGTTTTCGTACCGCCTTTGCCACGCGTATGATGCAACAGAACTGCACGAAAGCATAACACATGTTGATAATCCTTTCGTTGATAGGAGCATGTTGAAAGTAGAGTGTAGCAGGTACTGGACTATATTGCATTGATGTATGCCGTGTAACCAAAGGTATATACATGTTCTTTTTGCTGTAATCATTTCAGTTTTTTTTTCACTAAAGCGCTTGGAAATCCGAAAGGAAATTATGACTAATCCTGGCAAAAAATGTATTAGAAAAAAAAAACTACTTCAAAAAATCGTAAATTTAGATCTTTGTTAAACACGCGGCCCACGTAGAATACTAATTTTCTGCAATTTCCCGCGTTTTCTTTTCCTTTCGATTCAAAAACGAAAATTATAGATCTAAATAAATAGCATCATTTTAATCGTTCAAAACTTAGACCAATCCAAAAATTAAGTTCGTGATAGAACTCTAATCGCAGTATATTATTTAATAAATAACGAATATGCTGCTATCTTAAAAAGTAAACTAGATACTATACGACTATTTAGAGCACTTACCACAATAGGGGAATTCATAATAAGCACTCGGAAATGTCAAGTGGTTAGAAATATCCAACGATCCTTGTTGAAATGGGATAATGGCCTCAACAATTATGCGCACACGGGATCATCAAATTCCCCCAGTATCTGGAAGCTGGTTTAATATAAACCACGTATTATAACTCAGTTTTAGTCAAATTGAATTGCATGTTTTAAAAAAAATCCATTTCTGAGCTAAAACTTAGTACTTTCTTTAAAAATAAATACCATTTGAATGAATATACTAAAAGAATGCAGAATGAAAGAAAAAATGTGTAATAGATCTAGTGTGTTAATTTTTAGTGAAATATTTTGTATGTTTAGTGTGAATACTAGTGGAAAAAGTTTCGCGATTTAATTCATTTTTTTATAGAAAGAAGAAACTATAAAATTCGTGAGTCTTAGATACATAACATATTGCATCGAAGGCATTTAAAGTAATTTTTAATAATTTATTTATATATGTAATATTCAAGTTAAACAGAAAACGAAACAACGTGGTATGATTATTCAAGTTAAGTTTTGAGTTAGCCCAATCCAAATTGATTCGAAAGTAATAAATATGATATTATATTATTTAAGAGGAGCTCACAGTTTAGATTGAAATCACTTTTGATATACAGAATAAATTTAAGATAAGTAAATGTTTTTATTAAAAAATAAATATTAATAATCTGACCGTGTAAAGCAGTTAAAAGTTAAATTTAAGAAAAAACGCCTCCAAATTAAATTGTTTGTAACAAACGATGGTGTTTAATTCCTGTGACGTCATACTCACATAAATGCAATCACGTGACATTCCAGCCAATCAGCTCATGTGCTTCACTGTAGCCAACTTTTGCCTTTTCGGAATTTTTTTATAAGTATATATTTTTGTTTACAATAATAGCGCACATTGGTAAAAAAAAAATTGCACACTGGGTTAAGAAATGCACGTATAATACAAATTTTTTTTTAAATCTTAAAAACTTTTTGAAAAATCTTAATATTTGGAAAACTTTAACCAATTATCAAACTATAAATTGTATCTAAATTGTACAAGTGGAATAACAAGCGCTAGTCTAATGTCCGTTTTAAATTCAATGAAGAACACGTGATCACATTTATCGCAAATTTAGCCAAGTGAAATTTTTTTTTGAATTTGGCTAATTTATATTTAATTACGGTTAATAGTAACTTATACAGATGAATTTCCACTCTTTTTTGTTATTACAAGAACAAAGGTTATGTTGCAAAAGAGCTAAAAATGATGCTATAGTTAAATATAGATAATTATAATATCTATAATAGTACCACTTATTCGCATTTCTTAAAAAGTAAACTAGTAACAGTTACATTAATTAAAAATGGATTCGAATTTTATATTTCTACTAATATTCGAATAACGATCAACAAGGAAAGACAACGCCTCGTATTTCTCTCTCCAAGTTCTTTCTTTGCAAGAAGAGTCTTAAATTATCATTCAAAAAGACAATGAACAAGGGGGAAAAAACTTGGAACTCTAAATCAATACTATGGATTTTTACAACTAAAGTATTATTTAAAAAATAATTCAGAAAATGGGGAAAATGACATCATAGAGTATTTATAAATAGTCAGAAAACAAGAAACATAAAATGTCAAATTCTGCAATACCATGATAATATCTAAATAAATTTAAAAGGAAAAATAATTTTCCAAAACCACATCATTTTTATTTTGTGCAATAAATCATATATGCAACGAAGTGGAACAATAAAACGCATGAATATTCATGAAGAACAAATGGAGTGAAAAAATAATAAACCATTAAACGTAACTGACTCGCAAAGTAAAATCAAGTCGTCTACTACACTGTAGACGACTATATAAAATGAACAGGATTTATAATTCAGATATTCGACGGAACGTAATTCAACACTAACATTTATTAGGTTCATAAAAAAAGATTTCGGATTATTATTGACCATTTCTATATCTTATGTGTGGTAATATTGCTGGCAAGAATTCAAGAGCTACATTTAAACAATTGTGAAGAGAAAAGTTGATAAATTAATATTTTATGATGTTACTTTTTATAAGATGAACACCATTAGATTTTTATCATAAGATTTAATACCATTTAAATTTTTTGCTATAATAAACGCTGAGAAATAATAGAAAAATTTAAAAAGGCCTAGATTTGGAGTTAAATTAACATAAATTAGCTAAAACATTTTTATCATATTCAGCAGAAATGCAATTTCTTCATTTGTCCAAAATTGTCTTAAAATGAATTATTACGTTCAGAACTTTGATTTTGAAAAAGCGTATACATGAATATTTTTTTATTTGCAATGCCAGTTGTATTGGAATTGTTGTAGATAAAACTGTCTTAAGAATATTATTATAAGCAAAAATTATTTAAATGTATCCTTTTTCGGTAAAAAAAGAATGACATTTTCAAAACTTTTTCCTTTTATGAAAAATACTTCGAAAATAAAAATATTTTACCTATATACAGTTAAAACCTCTTTACAAAAGTAGAATTAAATGTTTTGAAAAATTTACATTATTTTTAGAGTTACGATCAATCGAAATAATAACCAGTGTTTTTTGTTAAAGTTTCCTCACTTTGTGATATACTAAAATATGAATAAATCTACTTCTGAATTATATACCTCTAAATTACTTGTTCAGGCTCCGTAAAGAGAAGTTAGTTATACATTGGCAAAATATTATTTTTGAAGCACTTTTCATGTACCATTTATTTTTATCTTCATTTTTTAACCAAAAAAAATCTTTATTTGAATAATTTTTATTGTAATAATATTCTTAAGACAATCTCTCATACGTATGTTACATTTAAAAAATGGCACTAAATATAAAAAAATTATTCGTGTATATAGTTTGGCAAAATTACAGTTCCGGACAGTCAGTCAAATTAAAAAAGTTTACTTTTTTTTAGTGAGAAACATTTTTTTAACAAATTCAAAAGAAAAAAACTTTGTTTAGTATACTTTAAATTAAGGGCAGTTAATTTGATAGTTAAGACTAATATTAATATTTATTTGTTTCAAAATTCATTGCAATAAATTTGATCACAGAAGCAGCGTTTTCGGAATACTTCCACCATAAATAATCAAAAATTCAACTATATTGCTATCACTAATTTGTTTTCTACATACAGTCAAATAAAAATGCCCTGCTGAACAATATTATTTTCTACATTCAACACTTAAGAACATCTTAGTGATTATTTTTAAAAAATACATTCGAGAAAATAGCACTAAAGAAAATTGTCAGAGTGGGATAGGTAATGATAAAAACGTACTTCTCACTTAAAATACATGAAATTCCGTGCAGATGTGCCAAAAGCGTCGCATTATTTTAACGTAAATAGAATGCAAATATTCCATTAATCCTTATGAATTTTTTATTCCAAAAAAAAAAGAATAAAGATAAAGCTATCACTCCGAAAGCCGAAATCTTAATTATCAGAGATTATGTCACTGGGGGTCAGAGGATCACGAAGAATATTTTTTTTTTTTGAATTTAAAGAACATCGATGTTATAAATGGTCCCATAAAAGGGAGGCCAGATTATACAAAGAGGCTTATAATTTGCCGAGATATACATGAATGAACAACTCTGGAAATGTTTGGTAATACCTATCCGCCCCGAGGCTCCATACACACATCTTTCTATAGAGTCACCTATTATTTATGATCTATCAAATTTCGCGTAAACGCTATCACATAAATCACGAGAGTTCTCTTTCATTTTTCAAAATATCACAGGAGAGAGGGCAAACGATGCTAAACTCTGGTGATTTAGTATCGATAATAAATAATCGATCTATGTTCTACGTTGGAGGGCAGAAAGCGACTAAGTTATGGTTGCTATTTGTAAAACTAAATGGTGGTTATCTCTTCCCATAGAGAGGAAGTAAATCTTGTCCCCCCCCCCTCACTTCTGTTTCGCGTTCGTTGAAAAATGGCTAAATTAAAATAAAAGTTCATTATCACATTGACAGTGTAATTAAGTTGCTCATCAACATGTTCTTGTTCGATTGGTCAAAATTGCTATGGTAATGCAGCGTGAATGCACTAACATGATAATTAATGTAATTATATAGTCTTAAATATAGGAATATAACACTAAGAAAGGAATTTTAGATTTGCTTGCTGAGCTTTCTGATAGATCTAAATTGTAAGTCGAATCCTTTAAATTGTTAAAGATATCAAATGTTTATTTTAAAACAGGAATTTGAACAAATATATATTATTACATATTTTAAGAAATCTTGAGATGACAAATATTCAAAAAAATTGTAAAATGCTGATCGTTAGGTTAGAAATAAAATATGATTTAACTTTTGAACAAAAAAAAAAAAAGACTTTAATTATATTTGATTTTTTCGTAATTTTAGGTTTGTATCCATTAATACAAGCGTACGTGATTTTTATAGTTCAAATCTTTAGCTTAAGCTATCTTAAAATGCTCCTTTCTTTTTGTATTTCTGAAAAACATGTTTTGGTTTTTTTAAAAAAGTAAAATGCAAGTTGTGAGCTTTAATAAAACTAACGAGCCAAATTTTTGTGCCGTCATAGTCACATGATAACAGCGATCGCATGTTTCCAGCCAATCAATTCATGAGTTTCACTATTGCCAACTTTTGCTTTTTACCGAAACTTTCTCTTAAAAACTACATATTTGTCAACAATAACACAGAAGTAAGCAAAGTACATTTGATTTAAAAATACACAAGTAATACAAATTTTAATTTTAATTTTAAAAACCTTTTTGATAAAAATCTTTTTTAATACTCGAGCAAAAATTTTACAAATAGAACAACAAATTCAAGCTTAATAACAGTTTAGAATTCAACGGAGAACACGTGATTGCATTTATCATGTGACCGTCATGTGTATTCAGTGCATACAAACTGCTACTTAACATTTAATTAAGTATAAAATATTCTACTACAAGACATTTTGTACGCAATTTTTCATATTGAAAAAAATAATAATAAATTCTTTTTAAATGCAAAAATAAACTGTTATAAGAAATCCGTTCCAAACTCGTGCACTAAATATAGTTTTTTTTCTGAACTCATAAATCGTTCCGTTCAATCATCATACGTTAAGCAAATAAGTTCTAGATTAAATGCGAAAGAGAAAGAGAGAAGAAAAAAAGATTCGTTGTATGTTTTTAACCACGCGAATTAAAACGCCTTCTTATCTTCAAACTATCGACCGTGTTTCTTTTTTTAAGGCACAGCTTTTCATTATAAAGAAGTCTTTTTACACTACTGTCTATAATTTCGAGCAATTTAGGCACATTTCTTGGCTGGTAATAAGTCAAAAAACTTGCCACTATTATAACTTCAGCATAAATCTTACACCATACTAGCGGAGTTTTTATCATGCAGGGCACTTAAAAAATATTAAAATAAAATAGCGAGATGAAGAATATGCTTTTGGGAGCAGGTAAAAAAAAAGGAACCAATAATAATAATAAAACAGAAAAGAGAGTTTTAAAAAAGCATGTGCTGTTACGTTTAGCGTAGAAAAAAAATCTTGTAAAACCGGTCCCCGCGCATGTTTAACGTTAGCCGCTTCAAACCGATGTTTCTTTGTTTAATGCTATTTCGTGGTAAGGTGCACGCTTTCGTGAATGCATTCCCGGTTTTGAGAGAATGCGGCTTAATAAGGCTGCGTACAAAGTAGCAAACATGATTACTTTACAAATTTGCTTGAGGAACAAACAGTGCACTCTGGCTATTGAGGATGCCCTTCATCCATTGGTGATGATTTTCAGTCATTTTTCTATTGTAATTTCTTGTAGTTTCCAACCAATTGAATAGAAATACAAAACCAGAAGCTTTGTTTGAGTTGTTGAGTTCTGGATGCATGATTGGACAAGCAAATCAGACCTGAATGTATTCACTTATGCTGTGCAAGCAATTAAGGAAAGTGCCCACACAAGTGCGGACGCAAAACATTCTAAACTTCGTTCTAAATTGGAATTCTTCGAAAAAGTTTTTTTTGCGGTGTTACCAAATGAAAACCTTTGTTCGAATTTTTCTCTACGAGAAATGTTAACATCTATTCTGAATTTTTCAAAGATTGATTGTATGTATGTATGTATTAGAAAAGGACATTTATCGTAATAATTGTACAGCCACAAAAAAATCGAAATTGTATTATGCAATAAAAAACGATTTGCAAAAACATTTTAATTTTACTACGAACGATTATGGTGCCTCAATTGTAAGATTCACGTGTGGTAAAGCAGTTAGTTAAAATAATAATAGTTACACAATAGATGGAAAAAAACTCATGCAATTAGTACTTGCACTAGATATTCGATAGATTCTCAAAAAGTACACAATATTTCTATAAGACCTTCTGCAAGATACGTTTTGCGTATGATGAATGATTTATTATTGATCGTTTATTAATGTCGCACTTAGAAATTATTCGAGGGCTATTGGTATGAAAAAAAACAGAAGGATATAGAAGCTAGGAAACAGTTTACGAGCATATCATTAATGAACTCATCACACAAATTATCTTAAATATAATTCGCACTTCAAAAACTAGCTAAGCAAAATCTAAAAATTCATTCCCCCCAGCACTTTTTTAGCTTAAACAAAAATTTTCAACAGCGTGCTTGAGAACTGATGATAAAACTATCTTTTAGACACATTTACAAATATGGTTCTTCTGAAAACTTTGTTATATAGAATAATAATTTCTTATCAGTATCGGTTATAAAGTTTAGTATTCTCTTAATATGAAATTACCTATAAAACACACATATGATTCTCTTAAATATCCAGTTCAACCGCAAAAAGTGCAATGAACTTCTAACGGATCTTTTGAGAGAAGAGAAGAAAATGTTTTGAATTAAAAAAAGTTGGGCTAAGTGTGTCATATATTCCTTCATTTAAGATTGTGTTTTAGGTTTCTTTCGTTCATTTTGATGCTGTCAGAATTTAAATTAAGATATCAATGATAAGGAAAAACTATTAATGCTGGGTTTTTTTTAACTACGCGTGAATAAAATTACTTAATTTTTCCTTAAATTAGATAAATAAAGATTACGTTAAAATTTTTACTAGTATACAAGAAGAAGAGTTCAGAACTATACACAAATAAAAAAAAAAATTCAGTCAAAAAAATAGTTGGTGTCTTGCTTCATTATCAAGCTTCAAAAACTTATTACAAAAATTTTTCACGAAGTGGATTTTAGTCCCATCTTATCTCTCCAATATTAATTAGCATTTTAATTGTTATTAATTGTTAATGCATCACATACTGACAAGCAAACAGCAATGGAACTTTCCTTTAAGGTATCCGAACACGTTGAAAATGACCAAATTCAGTCAAGACAGATATTTTTGTTTCTTAATTTATTGAATAGAGCCGTCTTTTGACTTAACGAACTATACTTTATTTTGTTTCTACACTACCTAGAGGCCAAGTTACAATCAATTTTATTAAGTTAGAAAAACCGGAAGTGGGTTTTTGATCTACCAGAAGTGGGCATTTAAATAGCTCAAAATCTATCATGACGAGTCTGTTAACTCAAAATATTACGAATGTATTTCTATAAAACTTTTTAAACCCGATATTTGCGTTATTTTCTAGAGAATGTACTATAATATTTCTTATTGTATGAATACTTTTTGAGTTATGGCTTGTTATTTAAATAATGGTCTCATAAAAAATTTAATATTTCTTATAATGTTTACTCAACCAGCTCTAAAATTTCAAATTTTAATAAAAAATTAAAATTTTAGTACATTTTCTAGATAAATGCATCTAGTTTGTTTTCGTAATACTTTTACTAATATATGTTTATTACTTTTTTCTCTAACTGATTTGAAGTTTTTCAAAAATATTGGTAAAATTTCACTTATAATTGTGATTTATATAAAATTCAGGTAATTTATTTTAAATTTTGATAGTTAAAAAGTAATATTTATTGGTATTGAGTCCTAAAAGAGCATTTATAATGTTTTAGTATGCTATTTTGTTAAAAAGTACTCCGAACGTGTTCGGATACCTTAACACAATATTTGTTATTAAAAATAAATTATTAATATTCTCCTTAATTATATTATTAAAAGAAAAAGCTTACTGAGTTTTATTTTAGACATATGTTGTATAATTAAAAGCATTCATAACTTTAAATACACTTAAGTACGCCATTAAGAAATATACATAACACACAAGCGCAATAGGTCTTATCCAACCAAATACCCATATACCGTACAATGAAAGAGCACTTAAGATCAGATTTATATTGCACTCATTGCATTTCTTAGGTATTGATTTGGGTAAAATATATAATACGTACTAAATAATAGGCTCCAAAGTGGGATCCTATTTTCGGTTCGTCGTAGCCTCGATTGATGTAATCATTCATTGTTGGATCCTGGCAACCGGAAGGGAACCAGAACCTGAGGGAATTATTCATCATTGTCAACAATTGATATCAATTTCATATGGTTATGTAATGATTACTAATATCCTAAAAATTCTAAAGTGCTTAAGTCACATCGCGGAACACACAGAAGGAACAGATAAGAGTTGGTTTTGTGTATTTTTTACCATAAGTTTTACATAATTACTAGTAATATATGTTATAATTTTATCGCATTAATGAATAGAATAATTAAGGTAACACTAAAGAATTTAAGAAGGTAAAAGTGCAATAGAAAGAAAAGCCGATAAAGTAATTTCAGTTTAGAAAAACTTCTTTCGAAAGTATTCACTTTATTTTTAAAAATAGTTCTAGAAATTGCTTAAACATGCTTTTGAAGTTAGAATACTTCGTTATGTTAAGAAGTCACTAATTTATCACATAACAAAGCCTTCATATTTTTTTATGGAACGAAATGTTAAATTATAAAATATTTGTCACTTAAATCAATCCTAAAATTAACCCCTTATAAAGTTTTTAAAAGTTACAGATAAGCATCAACATATAGTAAAGATCGACAAATTTGCATTAAGAGTAACAATAAGATTAAAAATCAAAGTACATATTTTAGAAACACAAATTCATTGATTTTAAAATAAGAAAATACCAAATAACCTACGTGGCATTGGTATCACTTGACAAGTTGTCACCCATGGAAAGCTTTCCAATGGGAACTAGTACACTGAATTGCGAGTGGAAAGTCAAAGATCCGTATAGTCAGCTAAAAGACGGTCCTAAAGTTAGCGAGAGTCAGTCTACCATTTTTAAATGGCACTAGTTAAACTATTCACTGACTTGGTGCAGTTCCATCGCGACGACAATAAAGAAAAAAAAATCAACCAATAAGGGATTCTGGAAAACGAATTTGCAAACCTCTCCATCCCGCGAACGCCCTTTCATTCCAGACATTTTTATAATATACCGACTTTGCTATCGCATTCGGGAGAAAATATAATGTTTGCTTAACACTTCTAAATTTCCCGCGATTCATTAATTTTTACATGTATGTGTTACATAATTACTCGAATTTAGAATAATTTTAAGACATTCCCTTATTTGAAAATGCGCGTTCCTATTTTAAAACACTAAGAAAAAAATAGGCTTCTAGTTTTTCAGTTTCCCAGAACGATAAAAAAAATCACGAGTATAGTTAAGAATTTGTTATAAAATCCAATCCTTAAAATCTAAATTAATTCTAAGTATTTTAGAAATGGATGCCAAAAATGTTAGTTCTTTATTACAGTTTTCTTCTAAAATGAAAAAGAAAGAAAAATCTTATTCAATTAATTTAGCTATATGAAAAACCCCTACATACATAAAAGAAAATTAAAACTTGATTTCGATAAACATCTGTTTTTCCTTAATGTTTCTTTAAAAAAAACACGTTCAATTAATGGCAACTAAATGATATATAAAGCATCTATATTTCTAATATTTATATTCTTTTTGTCGTATATACAATGCACCAACATTTGCTCAGAGCCAAAAGGTAATGCAACTATAGATGAAATAAAGAAACGGCTTTTTTAATGCAAATGCACTCATTCATGGATAAAAGAAATATTGCATTCAATTTCGTAGCACAAAGGCGCCATTATATTTATCAGAAAAGGAACAATACGTAATATATATACAACAAACGACTTTTATGTGTACACGTAATTTTCAATTTGATAAGAATCGAGAATTATAAGCAAATGTGACTTTCAAAGGTTATATCAAATTCATGATTAAGTGCAGATGGAACCTAAATTACAATTATATATATTACTTCCTGTGCGATAAAAAAAATGATGACTATATCAAGTCCGGATTGTAAGTAATATTTCTGAATTATATTAGACGTTTATATAAGCTCCATAAGTCGAATAAAATCAGATGGTTTTGGTCTAACGACTCTCTGTTCGCAAACAATAGACGGTATCAGTATTTAAAAGTACTCAGCTTACCCCCTCCCCTCAATGCATCAAATCTCTAAAGCTATATGCATCATAAAAAACAATAATTCGAAAACTATTAACTGCCTATAATTTAATTTCAATATTGGGGTAAAAAAAAAAATGTTACTTGAACATGATCAATATGAAGAAATTTGCTTACAATCAAACATTAGGACAGATTATAATCCAGGAATAATACTAATTACAATGCCTAATTAAGGAAAATTAATTTTATAGAAATCCAAAATAATAAAAACAATTTTTTTTTAAATTGTAAAATTAAACGTATGTTTTGATTTTTTACACCTTTATTTATTTTATTCTATTTAATATTACATATATTTTTGGGGAATAAATTTTCAAAGAAATTGAATTAATTCAGTCTAAATTAACTTACTTTTACAGATATTTAATAACAAAACACTTAAAATGAAAAAATATTCGAATATTTCTTCATTGGAAAATTGTTATGAAACATTGTATGGAAAATAACTTTGTTTAAATTTAAGTATAGAATTTGCAACGAACCTGTTTTTGTCAAAAAAACAACTCAATTCAATACTATTTTCAATTAAATGTGCATTTGTTTCTTTAAATTACCAATTTTTAAAATAATATACATATTTATTATAAAGTATTGCAATATAGAATTTTTTTTTTGCTAAATATGTTTTATTAAAAGTATTAAATCATTAATATCCAGCTTACACATTTATTATCATAACTAAAATAGAATCAACTCACACTACAGTACACATTACAATATTCGAAGTTTTTTTAAAAAAATTATACTATTCCTTTTCTTTTCTAATCATTAAGAATCAGCAGTACGTGTCAGCAACGGGATCCTCTCAGTCGCCGCATGGGCTTCAGAAAACCGTTTGAAACGCACACCTTTTTTACTAAGTCCCATTCGACACTCTTCAAAGGTGGAAATAAAATTTAGGGATTAATTAAACGAAAAAACGTTATATCTCAAGAGTAATTATACATTGAAAAAGAATTCCCAGTAGATAGCAGTTATAACATAAATCACTGGCTATAGTCATATTGGTCGCCGCTTTTTTCTAATAGAAAAACTTGACAATACAAGTGTAAACTTCATATTTGTAAAAACCAGAGCTCCAAGGGTGTAGCTATCTCCATATCAATGATACGCCCCCCCCCCCCTCAAGCTTCAAGAGCCTAAAATGTGTTAGTAAAAAAATCGTAAAGTGTAAAAGGGGAGGGGGCAAAAAAGTTCCTCAAATGAATTTTGATACAGGGCCCATTCGGGACTAACAACGCCAGTGCAGTGCTCACTAAATTTTTGGAACTTCAAATAGCTTTTGTTTATTGATAGAACCCAAAATCATCCTTAGCACTCTTTTCTACAGGATATCGGTTGACTGTCAGAGCTTAAAAAAAGTTATACTTTTTTTGAGTAATACCAAAAACATACTCTAACACGGCATTTATGGAAGGAATATTGTTATAATCTTATAATCAAACAAAAAGGAAATATTTATTCTGCTCAATAAATGGAATAACACAGCGGGGACCAACTTTTTTGGGAAAAGAATGCCACTATTTGATAAGAAAAATTTATGCGTGCCACTTCATATTTTTCTAAATATTAAATAAAAAGGTGAAAAAAATTGTTATTTATTAGCTTATGGGATTTTCACGCAAATAGTCAATTTTTAATACAAGTATTAGTGGTAATTTAAAAATAATATAATAAAAAAGAAAAATACTTCTTAGGTTCCATTGTTAATAAACTTTTTACAGGTTCAGTTAGGAATAAAATAAAAACAAGTAATTTAAAACAGTACTTAATGTGGCTTTTGAAATTGTACCCCCCCCCTCCCACCAATCATGTATATATATATTAGGATTAGATCTTGAAGATGTTAACAAAATTAAGTTGTTTTTCGTGCATATCAGCTAGTTTTGAGAAATATTTTGTTTTTATGTTCACAATAGAAAATATTCATTCACAAACATGCTGATCCAAATTTTGAGGGAATAATTTTGTCTGAAATAATCGCATTTCAATAAAATTGTGAAAAAATTCATATTTATTATTTTTACAAATTTTTTAATAAGTCCTCGTGTGTCACTATTGCAACTCCGCCGTGTCACACTGTGGCACGCGTGCCACGGTTGGCCACCCTGGATTAACATAAGCTACGTATCAATATTTAACTAAATGAGAATATAAACTAAACAAATAAGAATGACAATATCAAACTAAATTATTTATTCATTTACAATATTTCAAAAAGAAAATCATGAAAAAATATAATACAAAACAAAAATAATCGACATCCTAATTACCATTTGAAAAAATTATATTATTGTAAATCGCAGGGGGGAAAAATTGATCTATCTCCCTTGAAGATGTATTTAAGAACTTTCATCAATTTTTCTATGTCCCCGTTTATTTCAAAAGAAAATAAAACCTTTCTAAAATCATACACATCATAGGATCCTCGCCTTCCTTTCGCAAAACATTCGCTTCTGAACGTTAAATCTCAACGCACGAAATGAAGCATACAAACCCATAACAGACAGAAAAAAGGTCTAACGCATCAGAAAAAGGTCTTTTCAAACGACCCGAGGCGTGACAATCCTTCAAAGGGGTGTTCCTCCCTCCCTCCTACCGGAACATGGTCATTCAAACTGTATGCCGCGAACCAAGTGACTCCAATTTCGAGGGTTGGACGGGGCGGATTTCAAGAATTCATCACGTTTCAGAAAAACATCAGGAGTTTATTTAGCAGATGTTCCGAAAGAAACTCCTCGTCTGGCTCGTAATCTAGCTTAAAATGTACTTTGGGTAGATCGAATTCAATGACTTGCAAAATATATTCTATACATTTTATTTTATAAAGGATTATAATTTGAAATTTCGGATGTATTTTTGGCAACATTGTTGAGAAAGAATTAGTTTCGTTGATAGGATTTAATATTATATTTCAGAAATGAGAAAACTTTTTGAATAGAAGTTATCTTGATCATTTTTATTGAGAGAATTGCCATTAATATTAATTAAATAGATGTAAACGACTTGTTAAGAGAAAATGTGTAGAAAAACTTATATTCGAATTTCTTATCTAATAAATAAGTTTATTCTTTTATAGGATGACCTATCACACACACAGTTATCGAAATTGAAGGATTGATTCTATTTAAGAAAATCATTTTTTAATGTTTTATAGATTCAAGGATTTAACTGATTAAGCAATTTTTAATTCATAAAATTATACTTCCCTTTCAATGAATGAAATGAGTTAAAATTTCAAACCTTCCAAGATTTACTTCTCTAAATTTCTGTTTCATAAAAGAGGAGTTAACATTTGTTTTCTGTTGTAAATTAATTTTTATTTTGGATTTTCTAATTAAACTATGTTCATAGAGAAAGAAAAAAAACTTTCAGATCACATTACTATTTACTATTTCAAAAAAATCTTAAGCTTTTTTTCGGACAAGAATATACATATTCAAATAATATCCAATTTAATGAAGATTAATATTAGTAAATTGAATCTGACTTACTTTATGAGCATAATTACGAATAACCTCTGTTATGTTGAAGATGGGAGTTTTATTCTGAATGATAAACGAGTATAAACATCAGTACATTAACAATCTGTTTTGCATTAAAGGAAAAATTTACTGATATCTATTGAATGTTTTAGAATTTTAAGGAAGATACGCAAAAATTATATGTGAAATTACAGTATGACACACACATGTATGCGTTACAACTACAGTAACACCCGAACTTACACAATAGGTGAGTGAGTGAATATTAACGTCCCACTGTTCGAGAGCTTTTGGGGACGGTCCGCGTAATTTTGAACCATGGTCAAGTGACGCGGACGACACCTGAGCTGGCACCCCCTCTCCTAACTACCACACCCCATCAAGGGAGGACGTTTGAGCTCTCGACAGATTTAACGTGCCTTGCTCCCTACACGGCGGGTCTTCATTGGTACTGGGTTCGAACTCATGACATGCTAGCCACGATCCGATGCCTAGACCACTTGGCTACCGCGGCCACACACAATAGGTGAGACTGAGTGATAAAACCACATAAGTCGGGGTTAAATAAATATAAATTATTTTTATATCGGGCCGGAGACGATAGAAATAATAATTTGAACAAAAATTTGTAATAAGATCTTAAGAAACACGAATACAAAAGCAGAAGTTATTTTGATTTAGATTGTTTCACAAAATCTAACAAAGTAGTCTGCCGGCTCAAAAATTTCTCCCACAAAATTTTCTCGCAGCATGCTAATACTATATTATATATATCATTCGCTCACACAAAATTTTTCAAGGGGGGAGTCCATGGTTGAAAGTCCCCAATTCGTATCATGCCTCAAGATAACACCAATGGATTCTTCTGATTTTGTCAACAAAAAACAGTAAAAAATAAATATTTGAATTAATAATTAGCATTCATTAATAAAATAAATTGTTAATTACAAGTACTTAATTAAATTTTACGCTATATATGTATAGGATTATCATCAATTGAAAAAGACTCAAGAGCTTTGGGAGGGGGGTCAGGACTCCCAGGACACCCCCCTTATGTGCGCCTCTGATATATATATATATATATATTATTCCTTATTTTGTTGAAAAAATACGTTCATCGTTGGAGAATCTGTATTTTCTAAAATTTGTACCCTTTTCCAATTAAATTGAGGCCTTCAAATTGACAACTGTCATTCGATTTTCTGAATGAACTGGGTCTAAAGACAAGTTCTTCAATGTCTTGCTCGTGCATTTCTATGAGCTCATCTATTGTCAGCTCCCGATTGTGGGAATCCAGCACTACTTGAATGTCATCACTATCCACTTCTACATTTATTTACCTGGAAAGATCAACAGCTTCTTAAATCAGATCAACAATTTAACCATTCCCTCCCCCTCAAACAAAAGACTAATCGAAGAGATTCTAAAATCGCATAAGTCGCGAGATATTACTTTACTCGAAATATTAATATTGAGATTTTTTCCAATCTAAAATAATACTACGAATCTCGTTCTTTAAAGCTATGAAAAGAAAAATCTTCAGAAAGTAGGATTATCAGCGGTTAGGAGCCGCTTTTATTTCCTTTTGTACTCAAAGGGACCTAAACTTCAAAACCGCACTTATCTGTCAATAACAAATGCCCAACAAGTTGAAGGCGATCTCTTATCTCGCCGGCGGCAAAAGTGCCGCAAAGCCAAAAAGTCATTCGGTAATCACCAGGAGACGTGAATGAATATCCAAATCCATCTGTGGCCTGTCACCAACGCCAGACTCCCAACACTGCACGGTAGATTCCCAGCAAAGATTAGAGCGTGTTCGCGTCCATAGGAAAATCTATAGGAAAAAACCTTGTGGACAGCTATCAACCTTAGAAAAGGGGGGGAAGCGAGGGGGGTGATATTTTCTTTTTCTTTCTTTCTTTTATTTTTTCAAGAAAAGTGAGATGGTTGATGACATCGATGCTTGAAAATCATGTTACACTTCCGTCACTTTCGCCGGTGCTGCCTGTTTTGGGGGGAAAAGACAAGAATAACAAGATTTTTCAACAAGTGGCTCCTTATCTGTCTGTGTCTGTGACAGGAAAAATAAATCTTTTTTAAGTAATTTATGAGTCACTGTGGGAAAAATTGTCAGCGAGTTTGCATATAAAGAAAAATCGGATAGCTGTGGACCTAAAATTAATTTAAATTATGAGTGTTTATTATTAATATATATGGCACAAAATATTAACAGGTTAAATAACACGTTAAGGTTATCCACTTCTTGTTAGTAACCATGATATAAACCGTGTGGTTTCCTAGTTTGAAGAAAAGTTTATTGCATGAATATAATTAAAGAAACAATCAGTTCTTTTTTACTGATAATTTCTTTGAATATTAGAATTAATAAGCAAATTTTGGACGGGACATGAATTTTTGATTTTCTGTGGAGAATACAGTCTTGTTTAACCTTTTCTTATGTCAAATCATAAAGTGAACATGTAAATTTCTTATTGCGAATGAAGAGGCATTACAAGGAAATTAAAGCTATGTTTGAAACTAACTAATTCATAAAATTATAATACAGTGATGCTTCAGAAATGTCAAAATATACAGTAAAAAAATTTTTAAGGGAAATTAAATCGACGCTTCTATATAATTTGTGTATGTGGGATACAAAGTTTCAAAGTTAGAAAAAGATATGCATGCACAACCAGCCAAGCGCGACCGAGTGAATAAATTATTTTCACCGTTAATGAAACTAGTAAATAGGAGATTTCTAAGTGTAAAAAAATCCATTCAAATAAAAAAAACAAGATCAATAAAAGAATCAAACAATTGAAAAAGTGTGAATGGGGTACAAAAACGGACCCTTGGGGGGAGGGACAAAATGCCAAATTTGGTTAGAATTTTTAAGTCAAATTATAGTTTTAAAAAAAACTAAAAAACTCTCTTTAATAGTTAACCGAACTAAGGTGTAACTTAATCATTTAGTCTCCAAATCTGGAAATGGGATCTTGAATTAGTCGCCAGATGCGGGATGGGATTTGAAAACGGGAAATCGTTTATCCTGATCAGGACAATGGAACAAAATTATTAAATTATTGTATTGTCATCGGTCCTGGACAAGTGAGCAAAATTTCGAATTAATCTTACCTTTTAAAGTGGGTAAAAATGGAGTTCAAAGATTCCGATACATACAAGTGAAGCTTTTAAAAGGGTGTTAAAAAATTCTGAATCAAATCAAAGCCACTAATGAAAGGAAAATATTAATATTCAGTCATCTCTAATAAACTCAAATTTCTGTGTTTAGAATAAACATATTCAAAAAAAATTGTCGCGCTCACGCTAAACGCGACTGATAGGAATTTACAAAGATAAATTAGACCACACCTATTTTTATGCAAATACTTTATCTGGGGGACGTGTTTGTGATTTCATACCTCCCCCCTCCCCGAGCATGATAAGTCTGTTGGCCTATGACAAATCGGAGTGGGCGATAGCATGACAGGTTACAGCTGTCTGAACGCCTGTAAGCACTGAGAGATTAAATAGGTAACAGAGAAGGATTTGTGTCAGATTTGCTTCCGAATGCCTTGCAGAGAATGCGGAAGCTTTGGCACACAGACATGGGACATACTTTTTTTTCTCCCTTTCCGTTCTTTTATATTATATGAGTAGCTGGATAGAAATAGCGAATGGGAGTTCACGGAGAAAAAATATTGCATAAACAGTAATGTTAACCACATTTACATATGTATTTTATTCCATTCTGCAAAGAGAAATGTTTGAATAAAAAATTATTTCACCAATTTTGAAAAAAAAATTGTATTTTTTTTTCGAATGAAATGTTTGTTTTATCCTATTGACAAATTATTTAGTGGCCATTTTCCGTTTTTAATGTAATATAAATTTAAAAAATTAATGTTCATTTCTAATGATTGTTGATTTGATTTGATTAAACAAGCTAGAGACGTTACAAGGCATGGACCAACTGGTGCCGGGTCCGCAATAGGGAGCCTCATCTCATTCTCGACTCAGCCTCAGTAAGTTCATGATCGGAATGATTTTAATTGTTTAATGTTACTCCAGGATACATTCGTCGAAAAATTGGGAATTTTGAGCTATTTTCGAGCTATATGCCTACTGGCAACGGTGACAAAATTGCACTATATCATGTCCGTCCTCCGTGTTTACGCCTAGGCCTACCCCCGTACATTAAGAAGAAAAACGATAATCATTCGAGTCGGTTTATGCCTAGGATTATGAGACTGTGAGTCACACACATTTACTTGCTGTGGGTTACTGTTTGTACAAGTATTTGACTACATATGCTAAATAACTAAACTCAGTTGGTGCACCAGCCCATGAGGGTCAAGGCCTACTGCGCCCAACTCAGTTTTCTTGACCTTGGGCACTGAGGTGAATGAGTAGATGTTCCGGTCAGGTGGTCAGTCTGCAGCGAAACCCCCAGTGTTTATTTCTCAAGCAAGCTTGGTACTCATTCATCAACCCATTGAAGAGATGAAAGGCTGAGTTGACCTTGCCCAACACGGGGTTTGAACCTCGGAACGTATGCTACATACTGTCTTCTTAAAAGTGTTGTAGATGGGACTTACTTTTACGTAGGAGCACGAGACTTCAAAAGATCTTAAGACGTTAATATAAGCAACTATATAATTCAATATTAATATTTAACACTAAAAACTGAAAGATCGCACTGCAGTTTTATTTCTCTATATTTGATATTAATTTCTTAAAAATTAAACCTGATTTCAATTTTTTTAAAGAATTTAATGTCACATGATAGCTACCCAATGAGTCACTGAGTTGGGTTCCGTTTCTAGTCCTTTGGGGAAAACTTTTAAAAGGTTTAACTTTTAACTTTCTTCGCTCCTGACTTCGAAAATCTTTTTTTCCTTTGAAAAGTTTTGCTGAGTTTAAAAAATACAATAGATACTTTTTTTTATTTAAAAAAAGGATCTTTAGTGGCATGGGATTCGGACCTGTAACATTGTGACCACATTCTTTTCCACGAGTTTTCCTATTCCTGTCTAGTAGAACTATTTAAGAATGCTGTCTGGATAAGAGGGAACGATATTTTAAGCCTGAAGGAAATAATAAACATCAGTATGAACAATATGCCGTATTGTTAACTTACGATTCGCATGAACAAAAGCAGGCCCTCATATGCTTGAACAGACGTTGTAAATTCGTTATTGACATGAAGCCTCAATTCTAAGAATTCGATCTGATTTTTTTAGTCATTGTCCAATGAGATCTTTTCACAAATAGTGTTTCGAATGGTCAAGTGCTCCAGTATTTTTGAAATTTCCCTACTTAGTGACTTTCCCTACTTAACTTCCCTAGTGTCCTTTCACACGCCATTATTTAATTCTCAATATTGATGCTGCAGGTATCTGTATAAATTATATAATTAATTAATTATTCGTATGGAAATGTATGCTTATTACCAGTATAATAGTAAAATTAATAACTAATTAGTCAGATAATCAATTTATTTTAAACATAATCGCTTAGAATTGAATATATTGTCTCCCCCCCCCCCTCCTTAGATAAACAATTTTGGATTTTTATCTGAAAGTTTCATCAATATTCCTTCTCAAGGAATTCAAAAGTCAATAAATTCGCGAATGTAAATGCTTTCTGTTTGGTGTTGATCAACATTAATTTGGTGTATTTAAGATATGTAGGTACATATGAACCAGTGGCGCACACAAGGGGGTGTCCTAAGGGTCTGGATCCCCCCCAAAGCCTTTGAGTTTTTTTCCGGTTGATGATAATCCTACACATATATAACGAAAAAATTAATTAAGTACTTGTAATTAACAATTTATTTTATTAATTAATGCTAATCATTAATTCTATAATTTATTTTTTCTGCTTTTTGTTAGCAAAATCGACAAAATCAGAAGAATCAATTGGTGTTGTCTTGAGGTATACAAGTTGGGGGACTTTCGACCTTAGAAAAATTTTTGTGTGCGCTATTGATATGAACACGAATCTCACAATCGGATAAACAAATTAATTTTTTTTTAATAAGATAGAAAAAAGTAATATTAAGAAATCAATGAAAGTAGATTTTAAAAAGAAATAAATACAAAGCAAAAAAAATTTGTCCGTTTAAAAATTCATTTATTCCTGGACAGTGCTAAATAATAGCTTGCTAAACAATTAATAAATAATGCCGGAGTGACACCACTTTTCCTTTACCTCATATACCGCCAAAAAGGGAGGCAAGAATATAACACTTATGGATGGAAGATAAACAATAGAAAAGAGGGAGAACACACCTTTGGTAATAGCTTTAGGCCCATTTACAACGTCATTAGACAATCGAAGGGATTTGTTGTAAAATAACTGCCAAAAATAATCTTTTATAGATCCTTTGCTATCATAAATTAAGATTATTGGCTCCTGCTCACGAATCTACTGCGCTTGAACTTAAAACTGTCTCATAACTAACCAGATTATGCGAGTTTGGCTGGGAAGAGAAGAGGGCTAATTTAATGCGACTCTTATGCTGTTTCAATTGGAGTCGTCTTCCCGTCACGTAGACAGTGTGAATAACTAAATATTTTTAATGGGCTTTTCATAACCAGAAAACAAACGTCAATATTTAGTTGTTTTTTTTTTTTTAAATCCAAACATTATTTTGTTTAAAATGATATGTATTGGTATATATAAATGCAAAGCTAAAAATAATTAAATTAGAAAAATAACTTAAAGTGTGAGTCAGTTTTGAAAATTATAAGTCTCATTCATTTAATAATTCGTTGACATTTAATTTTCCTTTTTTCATTTTGAAAGGAAATGAGTTTTTAATGAGTAAAAACGAATTCTATTTATAACAGGAATATTATTTATAAAACGGAATTTTATTTATAAAACGGAATTATATTTATAACAGGAGTATTAATTTTAATTTAATTTTCGACTAAATTTCATCATATTTGATATGTATAATAATGGAATAATGTATAATTTTTCAAATAATGAAAAAGAAATTCTGAGAAATATTAAGTAAAATTACTGTAAATTAAACTTAAATTTTGACACCTGGAAAAAATGTTCATTGTAGCATTTATAAATTACGCCGCCTGCGTGGCGTGGTTGGTTTGTCACTGGTCTTCTGTACCTTAAGTTGCGTGTTCGAACCTGGCCCAAATCGGTGGATTTTCATTCGATGGACAGAAAACTGACAGAGGCCGTGTATGATAATACGGCATGTAAAAGATCCCTAGAGTGTCTATTTGGCTTGGGGGCTTTCGGCAAAATTAATTCCTAGTACAGGTTCGTATCATCAAGAGCTCAGGTGCCTCCTTCTGGAGAGGAAACTGGGCGTCAAAAATACTTGCGGTGATTGGTATCCGCCTATATGGTGCCGCACTAAAAAGAGATACCAGCTTCCGGGTAATGTACTAGGTCTGCAATAAAAAACACCCCAATCGGCAGCCCATTCAAAATAAAAACACTTATAAATTACTAATAAAAATTAGTTATCATAAATATGTAACAAATTGTAAGCATTTAAAAAATGACTACGTAAGTGCGCATGGTTGCAAATTTCCAGAGATTTTTGCAATTAAAAAAGATACAAAAGCATAAAAGATTAAAACAAGGCGAAATAATGTAAGACAATGTTTTGAATGAATAATTTAACACAGTGAGTTTGTTTATTTTTATCAATAGTAGACTTTTTTTTTTATATCGTGTCCCTAGTGAGGAAATCTTTAACTAAAGGTCCGTTAAAAGACATCATACAATATAATCAAATAAAAGTTGAGATATATTATGAAGAAAAAAAGCAATCCATTAGTCATAATGCATGTTGTTTATTAATTTGTGATTTTAAGCAATACAGATGAGAAATATTCCTAAATCCCACCTCTATCTTTTTTTCTTAATAATTTTTCCTTCCTATCGCATTGTTTGAATCAGTAATTGTAGTACTAAAAATTTGATAAACTCTAATAATTCAACTGAAACGTACGCACAAGTTTACACTCATTTTGATAAAAGTTAATAAAATTTTCGAGATTTACAAAAGTATAAAAACGCAAAACAATAATTCCTTTAGATTTTTTTTTCAAAATAAGCTTCTCAGAATCTAAACAATTCATCACAATGCTGAACAAACACGTGGTAACGTTTTTCGCGCAACAAAATGGCCGACGATAATGATTATAATATGCATATCAAAATCTTATCTCATAGACAGGGTAATTTATTATTTCATGCATGCCTGGGATTTGAAAAAATATAAGAAAGAAAACATGATGGAGGAACTTGACAGTGAAAGATGAAGAACTAAACTTGTCATTTATGAACAAGGGGGGGGGGATATTTTTATCTAAAAGATCAAATCAAAACAGATTACTCGAAAATTGCCATCAGCTGTGTTTCAAGGACGCATAGAAATTAGTTTGCATTGATTAAGATATTTCCTTCAATAGTTTCTCCAGATCAAAAAGTTTCGCTAAAATTAATAAAAATTCTTCTTCACAAAATTCGTATTTCCTTATAGAAAAAAAAAAAAAATGAAGAATATACCGTATATTTTAGCGTATTACGGGCACTAGTGTATAACACGCGCGAACCTATACTATCAAACTACTTTTTATAATTTTTAGATACATTCGCCTTATACAACGCGCACCCCTTTTTTTACAGGAAAAAAAACCTGAAAGATACATGTGTAATGATCTTATTGTTTGAAGTTATTTATTTGAAGTACTATCCCAGGTGTTTGAACTATAGTATACTTCTAAAACTACCCCTAAAGCAAAAGAAAAAAGGGAGGAGACAAAATTAAATTTATATGCATTTTATTGTTCAAAATTTATAAGGTATGTCATCTCTTATAAATAAACACTATTTATAAATTTGCAGAAATCTACTTTTTTAAGCTCAAATTTTCTTTAACTTTAAAGTTATCTTTTTTATATCCAGCGTATAACAAGTACCGGTAAATCTCAATCTTATTTTTTTATGTTAAAGGTACGATATACACCGATATGTTCGAGATCTTAAAAAACCAACCAGATAAATTTCAGGTTTTAATATTAAATACCATTGTGTTATTTGTAAAAAAAAAACTATTTCTCTTATCAATTTCCTAATTTAATTTTTTTTTTATATATATCACATTGGTCTGTCAAAAAAAAAAAAAAAACTGCAGACATTTTACAGACACATGCAATATTATTATCTGAAAAACAGGAAAGCATTTAGATGTTTATTATTAAGAAGAATCCTGACTCATTACCAGCAATCAATTTACACCCCCCCCCCAATTCGAAAATATAAGGGGCTAACCAGTGCCAATTTAAGCTCATTTCGAGCCCTGGGCGCAGAAGATCTACAGGCCGGTTTGGAACTGGAGGATCGAAACTTATAACCAGAAAATGTGATTTAAGTTCAGGTCATCCGGGCAACTGGGCCCGGATAATCCAGCCCAATGGATAAACCGGCAATGGGGCTAAATTCATAAGTGACGTTATAGTCCCTATGATAACTACATGCACTTTGCTGTTACCAAATTTGGCTTTTTGTTGAATTTTTTAAAAAAAATATTACATTTTTGCCAATCAGTAACCAAAGCGCATAGGTAAATAAAATGCACTTACTTTAAAAATACACGTATAACACATGATTTTTTTTTTAATTTTGAAAAAAAATTTTTGAGAGGAATCTTAACATTTAAACATCTTTACCCAATATTAGGTTCGAAATTTTCAAGTAGAGCAACAAGTGCAAGCCTAATGTCAGTTTTGAATTTAATGAAGAGCACGTGATTGCATTTATCACGTGACCTTCATGAATTTAGCCAATTAACTCAGAAATACTAAATGCATACATATATTATTAACAAATGAAATTGAACAGTCCATTTTGCCTTATTGAAATAATTTAAATGCTTCTTAAGGGTCAATAATTCCAAGATTTAATGCGAAAATAACTAATTACCATACTTATATTATTAATAATTGAGGGAATTGTTAATGGTCTAACCTTATCCTAAAAAGAAATTAATGGATTATTTAAAAACTGATATGCTAATTAAAAAAAGACGCGAAGCAAACTATTACATTTTCTAACTACATTAATATAGTAAAGTAAGTAGACTTCAAAAAAAAAAATATTTACAGAATAATTTTTGTTGTCAAATAAATCATGCTGCCAATAAAGTAATATGCAAAAACTCCATAACGATTTTTCCAAAACACATTTACCGAATCATCCGTCATTTCTGCAAGATGAGTTTTTAAACGACAGAGAATCCGATCGAAACTCGTATTAATCACAAAACCATGATTACTCTGATTACTCTTAAGCCGCTCGCAAATCTCTGAAAAGACCACAACATAGTATCTTCTCCACAATAAAGAATTACTGATAACAAAAACAGCGTTAACAACTCTATTAACTCCGCAAAATTAATGACTATTGGTTTCATACAATTAAAAGTCTACAAAGCTTTGCTCGCGAGCACAACCAGTTAAAGCGCACCTGAAAATTGTCTTTCTTAATTAACACTTCCTTTCAGCGCTCGAAAGAAAAAAAAGAGAAAAAAAAAAGAACAAGAAACACACAGCACCACACTCTTCAGGGATGGGCAGACATCGGAAAAAAGTATTTTCTCATTCAAGTAGTTATTTATTATGGATTTTTCCCCCCCTACCAAAGGCTTACAAGCAGACTGGAATATTGCTCAAATGCTTGTAGGTGTCTTCATTTTATTATTAATGATATAACTCAACCAAACACTGTGGCCTTTAAGTCTTAATTAATGTGGACCTTTGCCTGTTAAAGATGACCAATCATTAATCTTTAACGAGTTCACGGATATTGCGCTTTGTAAACTTTTATTGGTATGAACAAGATCGGCGAAGATATGCGATTTACATATCAGCAAGCATCTTCAAAGTAATACAGGACTTTTGGTATCATATATGCTCACTAAGAATTGTGTGAGTCGTTCTTTTTTTTTTTTTTAACTTTTTTAAAGTAATCTGAGTATTAAAAATGAATTAATACACATTTTATTTCCATTTTAAATTTTGAAATACCGTATTTATTCGAAAACCGCACCTCAAATTCTCGACACGTTTTTGTGAAAAAAATAAAAGAGTATAAAAAAGTTTATTGATATCCAATATTCATGAAATTTAAAGCAAGATATCAATCATTGGCATGGCCAAGTAATTTTAGCGCGTTTTTCGCATGTTGTATTTTACAATAATGCAACTAATGAACTTTTTTTTTTAACAGAAAGTAGTACTGTACCACTCCTGTAAATGTACTACTATTGAGCTGAAAAGAAATAATGACACAAATCTGTATCAACACTATAAAAAAGCCAAAAAAAATTTATTTTTGTTTTAAAAAAAAAAAGACTATTTTCGCTTCACACTATATATTTTAACACTTTACTGTTTAAAAAAAGAATTAAATTAAAAAAGTAAAATCAGAGCCTTTTATACTTGTTTTCTGAATTTTTTTTGTGAAGATTTCCTCATTTTTGTGAAGATTTCCTCCAAAATGCAGGTAGATTTTTTTTAAAAAACTTATTGCAAACAATAAATTTACTAGGTAAAATTTGAGAAAATTTTGTTATAAACTAGCGAAATTCAGGAAAATTTGTAGGACAATTCGGGAAAACTATGGGGAAATTTAAATATGATTCGGCTCATCTAGGGCACAAATGCGACCAAATGCCGAAAATCCGAGGACAATTGATTGCTTAGGCCGCCCATCCGGTATAGTGGTCAGTGAAGCTGACTGCGGTGCCGCAGGGACTGGGTTCGAATCCCGGAGAAGGCATGGATGTTTGTGTTGTAATCCTTTCTTTTGTCTGTGTTGTTTACCCCCGTGTTATACATTGCGGTGCATGGGTTTATAAATGTTAAAAAAAAATTGATTGCTTATTCGCTGAGAAAAAGGTACGACAAATATGGGACGAAGACGAAATTTGCGTCCTAATAGCGCTTTTGTTTCACTACGTGAAAAACGAGCTAAAAATAAATGAGAACTAATAAGAGCTGAATAATTAACTTATTTTACCATTATTTAAAACTTTTGAATAAATACATGCACTTGTAATTGCTCCAACCGCCAATATCATGGTTAATTTACCACATCCAACGAATTTTTCTCTCTTCGGTTCTACATCCCCTCTCGATTTCAGTAGCATTAGCGATGAAAAAAGTGCGGCTTAGATTCGAATAAATACGGTAGTTTATGTTTATTTATATGATATATCAAAGTTATATTGCGTTTAACATATAATCATTCATCATATATATCAATGCATTAACATAGATGCTGAAAATATCACTGTCCCACAAACATCCTCCATTTAAAAATTCTTAAATTTTCCTTTCCTAACAAAAAAAATCTATCAATTTTTAAATTTTGCATTTTCTAAATTTTATTGTAATTTTAATGTTACTCAATAAGTATATGAGCACGAAAAATAAGGTTAAGATATTGATTGCATCTTAGGTATATATATATATACAGTAGACTCAATAATTCAAACCTTCGATAAGACGAACCTCTCGATAATTCGAAGTATATGCCAAGTCCATAGAAAAACTCTTGATATTTCGAACTAAAACAATACGTTTGGGTACACTCAATATTTCGAAGTAAAATCTGTGGCTGGCCAGACTAATAGACGTGATAATTCAAAGTTATCTTATAAAATCTAGACAATTCGAACACTCACTATCATGTACATTCCTGTAGCAAACAGATTGGAACTTACAAGTTTTGTGTTGTATTGTCTCTGTGTGTCTCCGCTGTAACATAGCCCCTTTAATGACCATCTGTCTACCATCCCTACTTAGTGTTTCCGGTTCATCAGCCGAAAATACACTTTCATTGCTTTCCTTCTTCAAGAGGACAATAGACCAGCCGCAGTGTTTTCAGCCATCCATATCTTTCATTTAATACGTGGTCTTGCTATACATGTGTTCAGAAAGGATGGTTAACTATTGTGAAGCAGAGATGCGTAGGATTGTGTATTACACAGTAGCGCACACAGAAATTTTTCAAGGGGGGAGGGGTCCAGGGTCGAATGAGTGAGTGAATATTAACGTCCCACTGTTCAGCTACACGAGGGCTTTTGGCGACGGTCCGCGTAATTTTGAACCATGGTCAAGTGACGCGGACGACACCTGATCTGGCACTCCCCTCTCCTAACTACCACCACACCAACGGGAGGACGTTTGAGCTCTCGACATTTTACGTGCGCATCGCGCCCCTACACGGCGGGTCTTCAGTGGTACTGGGATCGAACTCATGACATGCTAGTCACGATCCGATGCCTAGACCACTTTTCTACCTCGGCCACCCAGGGTCGAAAGTCCACTATTTTCGTACCATGCTCCTATATGCCACCTAACATAGACTTTTGATTTTGTAGATTTTCGGGGAAAAAGAACAGTAAAAAATTAATTCATTAATAAATAATTAGCATTAATAATTAAAATTAATTTAATAAGCACATATTTAGTTAAATTTTATACTACATATACAGGATTATAATCAATCGAAAAAATCAAGGGCTTTGGGGGAGGGTGTCCGAACCCGAGGGCTCCCTCTTGTGGGCCAATGTTGTGTATGAATGCATTCTTTCAATACACAGAACTTTTAACTTTTGTATAATATTATATGGGCTTTTTAAAAATACTTTTAGATAATTTTATGCATATGTACAATTGTTGTTTTATTACATAGCTTCAAATTTAAATGTTTAGAAAAAAATTATCTCCATGTATTTGGGAGTTTTCCTACCCTCTTGATAATTCGAACTTTTCCATTGGTGCATCCAATTTCGCATTATCGAGAGTCAACTGAATATATATATATAATATATATAGGAATTAATCAAATATATTTTATGATCTTTCTGAAGTATGGAATTGCGCAAGCAATTCTTATTAAAAAAATATTCAAAAAACACTATTCCATAAGCTCCAGTGTATATTTATATTTCAGTAGAAAAAATAATTCAAAACCAAAACAATTAAAATTACATGGATAATTTTTGCTCAGCTCCTTGTAACAAGATTTTTTAAATGAAGTAGACACAGCAGGTAAGATCGCTAGTTAAAAACAATGCAACAATGAATATAACTAAAAAAAGAATGTTTCCGAGGATGGTTTTTT